>JAJPUD010020512.1:0-24569 GCA_023553655.1 Myrmecobius fasciatus | reverse complement strand
AAAAAAAATTGGAAATTATTGTTACATCATAGACTCATATCTATGACTTCTGTCTCCATAAGTCCTTTTAAATCACCTAATCATGCTAAAGTTCTTAGGAGTTACATGAACTTCTCACAAAATAATAATAATGGCTTAACTTCGTTGAGTCTCAAAATTATTTTTTTTTATATTTACCTCTTTATGACTCGAATCTTTGTTTTTGAATGTCACATATTTTTCTTCAGCTTTCTTTTTTTTCATCTGAAATACTTGAAAGTCATTTATTTCATTAAATATCCATTTTCTCTGAAGGAACAAACTGAGTTTTGCTAGGTAAGTTATTCTTCATAGTAATCCTAGCTTCTTTGTCTTCTGGAATATCATATTCTAAGCTCCTCACTTCTTTAAGATGAAAGCTGCTAAATCTTAAGTGATCCTGTCTATGACTCTGTGATATTTCAATTCTTTCTAATTGTTTGAAATATTTTCTCTTTGATATAACAACTCTGGAATTTTACTATAATATTACTGGGAGTTTTCCTTTGGGAATCTTTTTAAGAACATGAATGGTGGCTT
Organism: Myrmecobius fasciatus; assembly: GCA_023553655.1. Lineage (NCBI taxonomy): Eukaryota > Metazoa > Chordata > Mammalia > Dasyuromorphia > Myrmecobiidae > Myrmecobius > Myrmecobius fasciatus. The sequence continues at coordinate 24,011 of JAJPUD010020512.1, read as the reverse complement.
CTTTCACCTTCTACTTTCTCCCTGGATCTAAAGATATCAGAGGAGTTTTCCTTGATAATTTATTGAACTATGATGTCTCATTTATTTCTTTTGTTATAATTTTAGGTATTCCAATCATTTTTAAATTATCTATCCTTGATATATTTTCCAATTAGATTGTTTTTCCAAGAAGGCATTTCAAATTTTTTTTTCAATTTTTTTGTCACTTATTTGACTTTGATTGTTTCTTAATATCTATCTCAATCTAGGAACCTATGGCGACTGTCTAGACTATGGATGAAGTATTCAAGCTTTAAAATCAGGATATTCAATTCTAGATATATTAATTTTTTTCAGTTATCCTTTGTGTGCTTGATCACAAAATTTTTTAATCAGAATAATTATAATCTTTAGCTGAAAATTTTAATTTGCCAAGATTAAATTTTCCATATATGTGTATTATATTTCTTTGTTAATAGATCAATATTGGTTGGAGATGAAAATCACAAAATAAATACATAGTTAGCTCAATAATAAGTGAATTTCAATTCTTATGTTGATTCTACAAGGCATCATTTCACTTTTAAATATAATGAGAATTCTGCCAAGTTGAAGTCATTATTCTGAGTTTAAAACTAGCAGTTCTACTTTTACCCAAATGTTGATCAAAGATTATTACATATTTCTAATAAATCATTCATTAAAAAACAGTTTAAAAAAACAAAACATGTCAAAACATATGTGTGTATATATGCATACACATAAATGTATATAGAGAAAAACAAAAATAGAATTTTGGACTTTACTTTTTCTTTGTTTTCATTTTGTATTTCACATACTAACCCTTCATTTATAAGATGAATAATTACCAAACTGAGAAACAAACTTTGCCACTTAGAGGTGATCTCTTTATTTAATAGAACCCCATACACATTAGGCTCTTCTTAGATTACATTGACAATGATCATAGAATCATATATTTAAAGCTAAGAAGAAAAAAAAAACATGTTAGAGGGCTTTAAAACTAGCCCTCCCCCAATTCAGTTATAAGGAAACAAAGGCATAGAGAGATTGAAGTGATATGGTTTGGGTCACACAGGTAATGAATATGAGAGTTAATCCCTGAAACCAAGTCTTCAGTTCGAGTATAGACATCACTGCATTATCATAAGTAGCATAATGACATGGAAAAAGTGCTAGATCTTAGAAGCAAGTAATGTGGTAACCAACCATTCCTCTACCATTCACTACTTATAGTACTTAAGAAAAATCACTTAAGTTCTTTTTACCTATGTTTCTTTTTTTATAAAAATAATGAAAATAATTTAAAGTAGATGACTAGATACCTCTTCCTACTGTAAAATTATGATTATATTATTCTATTTTTTTATAATAAGTTAGGAATAGAAAGTAGATATCTGACAAATAGAATACACTATTAAAATGTTTACTTGTTAATTGTATCAATTTTATGTATATTATGGAAAAAAGTATATTTCATAGAAAGTCACTTGATATAATCAAGTTTTTGTTTTGGAAAAGCAAAGAGTTTCTTTCCCTCCAAAAGATTAAATGTAGTTAGCAATTATTAATTTTAATTATGGCATCATCACAGCCATACAGAATATTAGCCATAATACTGGTTTAAATCAGGCTCATGTAAATTGTGTGACCATAACAAGTTATTCTGCCTATCTGAAACCCTCATTCTATATAACATGTAAAAAATTATTTGTGTCTTCTTCATAGGATTAATTGTTTTAAAAACTCCTTTCGTAAAATACAAGAAAAATGTGAACTTTTATTTATTATTAGTATTAGAAAACCCAAAATCAATATTTTGAAATACAAAATTTTCTGTTACTCTACTACCATCAGGAAACAGCTTTTAAATGATTGTGTTGGCCATGTTATTTTTTTTAATGAAATATTTCATCATCACAGACTATTTTAAAACAGTAGCTCAAAAGAAAACAATGGTCTGATGAGTGTGTGTGTGTGTGTGTGTGTGTGTGTGTGTGTGTGTGCAGGTGTGAAAAGAAATCAGGTGATCAGACACCATGCCCTTAGGAATTTAATATTTTTTTCAGCTCCAAAATGATCACTCAGAGTTTCCTGTGATGATTGGTGGGTGGTTCACATAGTCTAGTTTTAACCATGCTTCATGTTATTCTCTGTCCTTATAAGTAATAATTACAAAATTATTATTATTAACTAATATTTATGTAGCCCTTCCTATGTGCTATATGATATATTTGTTGCAATTTATTGCAATTTATTATTGCCATAATGCAATATTGCACAATTTATTGCACTTAACTCATTTGTTCCTTGCTATAACACTGTATGGTGGATGCTACTATTCTCTACATTTTACAAATGAAGAAATCGAGGCAACCAGAGATCTAATGACTTCCCTAAGGTCACAACCTAATTTCTGAAGAAAATTTGATTTCAGGTTTTCCTGACTCCAGCCCTGGAGAGATGTCCTGCCAGAGAGTATACTACAAACAATTTTGCACATGTAGATTCTTTTCTTTCCTTTATGATTTCCTTGAGATACAGATCCAGTAATGGCACTGCTGAGTCAAAGGGTATGCACAGTTTTATAGTACTTTGGGCATAATTCCAGATTGCTCTCCAGAATAGTTAGATCATTTCACAATTTCATCAGCAAAGTGTCCCAGTTTTCCCACATCCCCTCCAACATTCATTTTTTTTTCTATCATTTTAGCCGGTCTGAGAGGTGTTGTTTTAATTTGCATTTGTCTAATCAATAGTGATTTAGAGCACTTTACTATAGATGGTTTAATTTTGTCATCCTTTGACCATTTTTCAATTGAGTAATGAGTTCTATTCTTATAAATTTGACACAGTTCTTTATATATTTTAGAAATGGGATCTTTATCAGAAACACAGAGTATAAAGATTTTTTCTCAGCTTTGTACTTCCCTTTAAATTTTGTTTCTGTTGGTTTTGTTTATGCAAAATCTTTGTAATTTAATGTAATCATAATTATCCATTTTGGTTTTCATAATGTTCTCTAATTGTTCTTTGGTCATGAATTCCTCTCTTCTCCAAAGATCTGATAGGTAAATTATCCTTTGCTCTCTTAATTTGCTTATGGCATTACTCTCTATGCCCAAATAATGTGCCATTTTGACCTTATTTTGGAATGAGATGTGAGCTGTAGGTCCATTCTGAGTTTCTGACATATTACTTTCTGGTTTTCCCAGCAATTATAGTGGAATTATATGTAAAAAGCTATAAAAGCATGCATATAATTTGACCCATTAATATCAGTACTAGCTTTGTATACAGAGGGAAAAAAAGGAAAAGAAATATTTATAGTGACTTTTTGTAGAGAGAAAAAAATGAAAACTGAGGGAATGTCTTAAATTGAGAATATATGAACAAGTTGTGACATAAGGTGCAATACTATTGTGCTATAAGAAATGATGAGCAAATTAGTCTCAGTAAAACCTGTAAATATATGAACTGAAGCAAAGTGAAATCAATCAAACTAAGAGAAGAGTGTACACAGCAAGGGCAATATTACATAATGATCAATTGTGAATAATTTAGCTATTCTCAGCAATGCTGTGATCCAGTATGGTTCTAATGAACTTATGATTTAAAAAAATGTTCTCTAATAACAAACAAAAAAATGATAGGTTCTGGATAATGATTAAAACATACTTTTTTTTTGGCTTTTTGCTGAGGCAATTGGGATTAAGTGACTTGCCCAAGGTCCCACAGCTAGGATGTGTTAAATGTCTGTGTCCACATTTAAACTCAGGTCTTCCTGACTTCAGGGCTGGTGCTCTATCCACTGTGCTACCTAGCTGCCCCTTCCCTTTACTTTTCTTGTTTAATTTTGTCTACTTTTTTCACATAATATGTTTAATATACAACATATTGTTTGCCTTCTCAAGGAGTTAGAAAAGGAAAGGCGATAATTTTGAGCTCAATTTTTAAAATGAATTTTATATGAAATTGGTAACCTAATGAAATAATATATATGAAGAATAAACATTCTTCATATATATGCTGCTAACATTTCCATGATAATAATTTTTTTCTGCTGCTCTTGAGTTTGAAATGTCTGTTGTAATTATTACTCTTAACACATACAACAGTTTTCTTTAATCCTTTCTTTCAAGAATGTCGATGCATTTTTTACTTCCTCAAATATTGTCTCTCAGGTTTTCTAGTTAATGAGTTTAAGCCACCTTAAGCAATATTTTGAAACAAAAAAAAAAACATAACAAAAGGGAAAAGCTATGAAAAAAGAAAGAAATTACTATCCTTCTATCTGAATTCATATTTTAGACTATTCTGTGGACGTAAATAGCATTTTCTGCCATGACTTTATTTTTTCCCCCAGAATTGTCTTGGATTATTGTATGTTGAGTAGATCTAAGTCAATTATAGTTGATCATCTCATGATGTTATTGTTTAGAGTGTTCTCTTGGTTCTACTCATTTTACTCAAGATCAGTTCACATAAATCTTTCAATCCACTGAAATGCTCATCATTTCTTATTTAACAATAATATCCCCCTAATTCATATTTCACAACTTATTCAGCCAATCTTCAATTGATGGGTATTCTTTCAATTTCTAATTCTTTCCCATGACCTAGAGAGCTGCTATAAATATTTTTGTACTATTGTGTCCTTTTCTCTGTTTTATGATCTCCTGGGGATACAAAGTACTGGTATTGCTGGATCAAAGCACAATCTGATTCTCCTTTGGACATAGTTGCAAATTGTGCATCAGAATTATTGCATCAGTTCAGAACTCCACCAAATAGTGCATTAGAATCCCAATTTTGCCAAATTCTTTCCAAATTTATCATTTTTTTTCTTTTTGGGAGGGTCATATTAACCAAGCTGATAAATGAGAGGTGAGACTTTGGAGTTATTTTAATTTGCATTTCTCTAGTCAATAGTTATTTAGATCATTTTTACATATGAATATAGGTAACTTCAATTTCTTTATCTGAAACTATCTTTGTCAGTTCGAAGTAATTTGTCTATATTGTCTTATAATTGTCTTATAAATTTGTCTCCATTCCCCATATGTTTGAGAAATGATGTTTGCATCAGAAACACATTTTGTAAAAAGTATTTCTCTTTCTACTTTTTACTTTCCTTCTAATCTTGATCACATTGATGATATTTATGCAATTAAAAATAATGTAATAAAAATGTCAATTTTTATCCATAAAGTTCTTGGTTTCTTGTTTGGTCATACATACTTCCCTTTTCCATTGTTCTGACAGATTAACCATTTCTTGTTCTCCAATCATATCCCCACTTTAACCTTATATGATTTTATTTTGTAGCATTAGTTACAATGAAAATATATGACACCATTACCACAAACAAAAAAAAATTATAAAACCAGGAATGAATGACTATTTCGGTTTCTCATTTTTTAAATAAGGAAACTTGATTATGTGGCTTCTGTGGTTCCCTCCAGCTCTGAATCATTGATCCTGCACATGTTTCCAAAGGCCTTACCTTTATATGAAACCAAGGCATTGTATCTCTTTTGTCCTCACTTTCCTCATTTGGAAAATATGTAAATAAATATGAAATTATAATATATATCCTATAAAATAGTATATCCAATGTATATATAATATGTAAATAAAGTGAGATAGATAAAATAATCTCTGTAGTTCAACTTGAATTAATAATCTCCTAATTGCCAAAAAATCTAGTGGAAATTCTAAAACTGAAAGAAAATTTTAAATTGAAAATAAACAAAAGTGACAATGGATATGAAAAATAATCATAAGAGCTCTTTGCTACAAATTATATCCATAACAATAAATCTACTCAAGCTACTATTTAATAGGGAAAATCTAATCTATCAGAACAAAAACATCTAAATTCAAAGGGTGATAAAGATTTTTTAAAAAATAAGTGGCTAAAATTAGCAGGACAGATGGTACTGAATCTTAAAATATTTTATGAGGTAGCAATCATCATCAATAATTGGGTCTTAACTCCTTTTTAATTATTTTGTTTTTTATAGAAAAGCAGACATGTAAAGTAAACTAAATAAAAAGCAAGACCAAGAATGAATTTATTCAATAGTGTGGTATCTAACAAGCATCAGAATACAATAGTATGGAGGACATCAAGTCAACATTACCCCATTAGGAAAACTGGATAGATGTTTGGTAGAACATAAATAGAGATTAGCAAATTGAAGTTTACATGAATCACAGTGAACTCTAAAATAAACTTATTTAATGAAAAGGTCATGCAATTAAAGCAAAAATGATTAAAAACAGATCAGAAAAGAATGGAAACAAATACTGTTATATTTCACTTTGAGGGCTATGCATAGTCAAAAGAAAAAGAGATAATGCAAGACCAAATAAATAATTATTTAGAATTATAAAGCTTCTGACTTAAAATCAAGAGAACTAGAATATAAAATGGAATAAATGTTGCACATCATGGTCTAATAAAGTTTGATATCAAAGATAGTCAGGAATTGATGCAATTATATAAGAAGAATAATTTTCTTTTTTAAATTTTTTATTAAAACTTTTTATTTGCAAAACATAAGTATGGGTAAGTCTGAAGAATAATTTTCAATATAGAAATTAACAGTAGCAGCAGCAACAGGAGTAAGTACAAATAATAGAATAGTGGTAATAATAGCAATATTAGTAACCAATAGCAATAATAGTAGCTGCCATTTCTATTGAATTTTAAAATACACTTTTCATATGTTATCTAATTTCAGTTTCACAACACAGTGGTATATATCTGAACAAGGTATATTTTTTTAAAAAATTGAAAGCTTATTCGGCCATATTAAAAATCTTTCTCCAAGTTATGAATAAGAGAAGTTGAAAGCTTAAAATGTCAAAGTTTCACCTTATCATTTTTCAATTTGATAGCAATAATATAACATGTACTCAGTTGATGTTAACTGGGAGGTGTAAGGGAGGAAGGAGAAAATGCAAACAAGAACAATAATTTATTGTTGATATAGTTGTAATGTGTTCTAACCATTCCAGAAAACAATTTGAAACTATGATAACTGGTTTTCTTTATTACTGGAAAGGGTTTAGTGGAGGGATGGAGTATTGATAAATGATAGCAATGGAAAAAAAACATCAATATAAGTTTAAAAGATATGCTTCCTAATCTACAAAATAGCAATAAAAAGCTACACTGAACCAAATGGCAGGAATCTAAAGTAAATTATGGTAGAACTAAAGAAACAAGCAGCTTTTCTTTTATAAGCTTGGTATTCTTGAGAATCTGTGTTTAGGGGAAAATGAACATACAGCAATATAGTAAAATTTCTTAGCATAAAATATGCAGATATGCTCTTCTATGTCATTTTATTGTTATTTCCTCCCCATAACAGACATAAAAAATATATTGTTATGTTCACATATTTCTAGAAGCAGACATGGGCAAAAGGAGGAGAGAGAAAAAAGGCGTAGAGTACATAGTTGTTTCTATCACAAATTTTGCTGATCTAAACAAATTTCCAAGCTACTTGAAAATAATCTGGAATTTTATTTTATATCTACCTTTGAAATTGTTTGAACCTTTACAAGATAATATTACCACCACTACTATCACAATTGCTACTAAAAATATTTAATGATCCAAGGTCTACAAAGAAAAGAAAAATGAAAATAGCACTAACATAAAACCTTCAGGTGAAAAGGATGGAAGATGTTAGCCTGATCAACTTTGTGCAACTTTATGGAGATCAACAATTGTCTGAGAATTTGATTGCAGCTTTCTATGAAACATGTAGGCATTACCATTTTCATCTTACTGAAAGAACCAGGGAGATCTCCTAGACCTAAGTACTTGTCAGTTAAATGCCTCTCAAAGCCCCCACTTAGATCGCGTGATGAAGCTTATAAAATACACTTTTTCAAGATTGATATTAATGATTCTTGGGGATGGTTGAGGCTATGTGTATACACAAAATTTTCATTAGGAAACCAGGTCCATCCAATCCTATTTATTGCCAGATTCACAATTTCAACATTTTTAACTGAAGGCTATTGCCCAAGATAAAACCACAATACCCCAATTTAATCAAATTTGTGAGAATATCACTTATTCTGGTTTTTTCCTCTCATTCTTTCATTGAGTATATCCTTCCATTGAGCCATAAAAAGCAAAATAAAGTCATATAAATAAAAATAAAATTAAGAACAAGACCCTCATTACAAATACATAAAATTCAGCAAAAGAAATTCATCTGTGTCCAACAATGGATGTTTCATTCTGGATTTTATGTTAATCAGCCCTGTGGTAAGTAAAATGGTTTAAGAAATAACTTAGTACATAGTATTATTTCTTTCAACAGATATCAATGGGCATTCTCATAATTTCTATAAGGAGATTTTTTTTAATTCTTTAACAATTGCTCATCTGCACATGTAGTCATAAAACTTAAATTTAGAATTGGAAAAGATTAAAAAAGTCAACTAGTTCAAGTCTTTCATTTTACAGATGAGGAAACTAAGGCCCAGAGTAAGGTCTGCATGAAAACAAGCTGTGACTTGCTAAAAAGGTAGCAAATGGAAGTAATAAGGTTAAAAGAAATATCCTTGGACATAAAAGCTATAATTTTCTATTATTTTACATTGCAACATGCCAGAAGAATCACACAGGTAACATGTCTATTCCCAAGGTTACATGATGTCTACATTTCCACTAAGATTTATATTACTTTCATAGTTAATAACTCACTTTTATATAGATAGCTCTTTCAACTTACAATAACCCTTGCACAAGGCTCTGAAAGTGGCTTTTATACCTATTGCACATGTGGAAACTAAGTTCAGAATAGTTATGCATTGCCTTTAGTCAAATAGCTAGTGAATTTTGAAAAGATTTGAACCCATATCTTGTTTTCAAGCTGAACATGCATTCAATTACTTTACACTGTCTCTTATCTGTGAATTGTTTTCTTGATTTACTTTGTTTAAGAAAATGAATCACTTGGTGGCCAATCTTCTAGTTATGAGCTTATCTCATCTGGATTAGCTAAATTTAGGATGATAGACAATTTGTTCATGGGCCTTCCACTAGGCCAAAATTGTGCTTTATCAGCATAGCTTGCATTGCTTTGGAAAATGCAGGCCTAAGTTTATGATGTGATAAGAAAATAGAATAGCAGCTTAATGGATGATTTTTAAAAAAAGAAAAAACCTTAAAACAAAATATGAAAACAACTTTGTATTACATCGGGATCTTTTGCAAATATGCAAACATTTTTAAAAGTTGTATATAGTACAGGAAAATAATCAATGTATTCTTATTAAAAATGCAAGCATAGACAAGGCATTGTAAGCTATTATTCTGTTGGAGAGATAACAGGTATACATAGAAATATACATATATATATACATATATATAGACATGCACATGCATGTACACACACATATATACATATGTGTGTCTATGTATAGATAGATAAATGCATCATATGTACAAAGATTAAAGGGGGAAATTATGAAAAGGATACAAAATTATATAATTTTTTATCTTTAGTACTTTCTTTTTAATATTCTCTGTCTCTATCTCCCCCCCATTTTTAGATGGAAGAGAAATGAAAATATAGTGTCTTCTCTCTTAACTAAAGAATTCTCTCAAAGAGACTTTTTTAATTTAAGAATTAATAAATGTGGTAATAGATAAGAACATTTCCAAAAACATCCTTTTTGACTCTAATGAAGTGAACATCCTGACAAGTGTAACTCAACAGAAGGGGACATTTTTAATAGGACCTCACCCTGTAACATTTTAACACATGACCCTCAACCACCAGAACCTTCCCACAAGGATATTCAGAATCCAAGTTATCTGCATTGACAAGTTACATTCACATGAAATTTCCACCCACATATCCTTTCTGTCCTTTTAATAGTAGTAATATTTTCAAACTTTTCCCATTACTTTCTATGAGGAAGAAGCATTCATGAGAAGAGAAAGAAAGGAAGTAGTAAGGAATGGTTTTGGAGATCTGCCAAAAACCTTGTGTTCTTAGTCTTAATTTGAAATGTGACATTCATATTACCAAGAAAACTGTATTGTAAGAAAGTACATGCAATTAACCACATTAATGTCAAAAGAAAATACCTAAATATCAATCTATATTCACAAGATCTCATAACACAATTAGTAGCAGTATATAATTTATGATTAAGATGACTGAAATCAATCTAATTTAAATTCATTATGATAGTGTCTCACTGACTGAAGTGGATATATTTTAAAAGTCAAGGTTCTAAGATATATGTAGTTGAATATTTCCTTTACTTTCTTTATCCTGATCTGCTTCTAGACATTTATGTTCCCACAATATCACTCTTACATGAACAAATAAATGAAAGAAATTCAGAATGATGATAAGGGTGAATGATTAGAGTGGCCTTCCATATATTAGTCCTGCATATTTAATATCTTATAAATCCTAGTAAATTGATTACATTTTAATTTATATCATTAAAATAGAAATTCTACTCTTTTCTTTAAGCTTAATTTATTATGGAATATGAAGATTAGCTACTGATTACTGATCAATATACCTTATCCAACGGGAAAATCTATTGTTAATATTATTGTTTCATGACTTGAACTTAAGAAATACATTTTTTATCAAGAGAGTTAAAGCAAAATGCTCACATTAAATAATAATGACAAATAGCTAATAATAGGTAATATTTATATAGTGCCTACTATCTGTCAAGAAATATATAATGTACTTACAGTTTTAACTCATTTGATATTCACAACAATCATAGAATGTAAGTGACCATTTCATTCTGATTTTCTTGATAAGGAAACTGAAATAAACACAGGTTAAGAATATTGTCAAGGGTCATACAGCTACCAAGTGTCTGAATTCATATTTTAAAAAGGCCTAGGACTGCATATACTCTTCTACAAGTATTTTCAATGTTTATGTGAATGTGTTTTTCACCCAAGTAGAAAGTAATTGTAAAAACCTTCTACAAGCTTCTCAAAAGATAATTATTCCCCTATTAAAGATAAAGGAAACAGAATTTTCTTCAGTTCTAAGTAAAGCTCTTCGCACCAGTCAAATAAATATAGAGTTAAGCACAGCAGGTAGAGGAATAAAAGTGGGTTGGAATCAATCACTTTAGCCGAAATTATTCTGCAATACATACGGTGACATAATAATAACAAGCCAAGAACATTCAAAGGACAATAGGATATAGGAAAATTCATTAACAAGACCTTGTTAATTTTTCAGTTTTCATATAACACTTTTGCTTTTTAAGGATATAGCAATTTATTTAATGGTAGACTGATGTCTGTTCTTTCTCCTCAGAAGATGAAGACATCATGGAAGTGATGTTATGACATGCAAGTGAGAGAAAAGAGGAGAGGAGGAAAAAGAAGAGTGGAGGAAAGGAAAGAGGAGGAGAGAAGAAAAGTGGAGAGGAGAACCGTGGGAAAAGAGGAGAGAACAGAAGATTAAAGGAGAGGAGAGAGGAAGAAGTGAAAGGACAGAAAAGTACAGGAGAATTTCTTGTGACAAATATGCATAGTAAAACAAAACAAATTCCATAAGTAACTGCATACCAAAACATATAGATCTGATTCCACACTTTGAACCAATTGATTCTCTGCTGTAGATAGCATGGTTCATAATTAGTTCTCTGAAATCATTAATAGTCATCTTATTGATCATGATTCCTAATGTTTTAAAAATTGTCTTTAGTAGAGTTATACAAATTATTTTCATGCCTTGCCCATTTTTTTCTCATCAGTTTGTGGATATTCAAAACTATTCATTTTTATAAATTTGATGTTCTTGTATACATTGTCCTTCTACACTCTGCATCAATTTTATCTGAACCCTAACTACTGCTAGGCAGCTAAGAATTTTGTTTTGAATTTTACAGAAAATACCATTCCCCATGAAATTGCTCTTTTCTGCTCTTCCTCATATCTTATTATTCAGGTGTTTCTGACACACTATCCTCCTTCAACTTTATTTCATAGGATGAAATAGCCTTATTCCTTACCAAGATTAACTCTCCTATTCGTTCACATCTCAATCCATCCTGTTTCCTCCAATTCCCTTTATGTTAACCTAACTCTCTCACTTATTTTCAAACTCTCCCTACCTGATGACTCATTTCCTGTTGTCCACAAACATGTCCTTTTCTTCTTTATCCTGAAAAAACCCTCACTTGATTCTTGAATCCCCACTATTATCCTTTATCTCTTCTGCCGTCCTTTGCTAGATTTCTACAAAAGGCCATCTACTAGACGTGCCTTCACATTCTCTCCTCTCATTCTATTTTTAGGCCCTCATAGTCTGACCTCAGACTTTATCATTCCAGTAAAACTACTTTCTCCAAACTTAGTTATGATCTCTTCTCTGTCAAATTGAATGTCTTTTTCTTAATTCTCATTTTCCTTGACCTCTCTGAAGTTTTTGATGCCATTTATCATTCTCTAAATGATACTCTTTTTAGGGTTTTAGGACAACCTTGTCTCCTGGTTTCCCTCTCAGGATCTCTTCCATTACTCCTTTGTTTCTTTTGCTGAATCCGACTCTAGATCAAACTCTCTAACTGTAGGCCTCCATCAGAGTTCTGTCCAGAGTTCATCTCCCTCTGTTATATTTCACTTTTTGATCCCATTAGCTCTTGTGGATTTAATTTCCACCTCTATGCTGTTGATTCTCAAATTTGACTTTCCTATTCCATCTCTATGGTGACCTCCGAAGTCCCATCTCCAATTGTCTTTCAGATAAGTTGAACTAGATGTAGACATCTAAGTAGATATCTTAAATTCAGTAGTTTAAAGTTTTTAATACAGTATTTATTGATATTTCTTCCTAAAATTTCCCTTTCCCCATCTTCCTTTTCACTGTAGAAGGTAACACTATCCTCCTAATCAGTTAGATTTTAAACTAAATGTCACCTAGATTCCTCACTCCCAAGCCCATATCCATGATATTTCAGTGTCACCATTGCTTCTTCTGAATACCCCTCCTTCTCTCCTCTGACAATGTCAGCATTCTAGTGCATGCCCTCATCATCTCACACCTTGATTCCTGCAATAGATTACTGGCATATCTGCTCAACTGAACTCTCTCCCTACTCCATTCCATTCTTTATTTCGTTACTAACATGATTTTTTTTCTAACATAGATCTGAAGATTTCACCCCCCCCCTACTCAATAAACACAGAGCCTTCTTAATGCCTCCAGGAACACATATTGTTTGGCATTCAATGTCTTTCATAACACAGGCTCATCATATCTTTTCAGTCTTCTTACACCTTACTTCCCAACACATATTTTTATATTCACTAACACTGGCCTTCTGATTGTTCCAGGAATAAAACATTCCATCTCTCAGCTCGAGGCATTTTCTCTGAGAATCCTCCATACCTGGAATGCTCTTCCTTCTATGCTGTTCTACCTACTTGTTTGACTTTAAATGTCCAAGTAAAATTCCAAAATTTATAGGAACCCCTCTTAATTCCAGGGTTTTCCTTCCATAATTATTTCCTATTCATCCTTTTCTATAGGTAGCATGCTTTGTACATATTTGTAACTTTTCTATTACATTGTAAGTTCATTGAAGGTAGGGACTGTATGTTCATCTCCAACATTTAGCACAGTACTAGCTCATAAGAGGCTAATATTGATATTAATATTGACTAGATAACTTGTCTCTTCAGAATTTTCTTTTTCTCACAGTACAATACTACTCCATCATATTTATATACCACAACTTAATTCAACCATTGCTCAATTCATGAGTTTCTCATCTGTAGTGCTCAGACTGTGGCCCTCTACATTCATCAGTTTCTAATTCTTTGCCATCACAAAAAGAGCTGCTACACACACACACACACACACACACACACACACACACACACACACACCCCACATATAGGTGTTGTGTATACATATATGTATGTATGTAGCTATTATACATGGGTTCTTTTCCTCTTCATCTGTGTATAGAACTAGAAGTAGTATAAATAATTCAAAGGCCATGCATTTGTAGTAATGTTGGGGATATAATTGCTTATTATTTTCTAAAATGATGATTCCCATTCACAGGTCCACCAATAATGCATCAATGTGCCTGTTTTTTTTTTTTTCACAGCATTTTGCTTGCCATTCTAATAGATATAAACTGGTATTTTAAAATTGTTTTAATTTACAGTTCTTTATTTAGAAGGGATCAGAAACATGCTTTCATATAGTTACACAGAGCCTGAGTTTACTTCTTTAAGAAGTGACTTCAAATCCTTATTCCAAAGTTCTTCACTTCTTTTATGTTATTATGATCTTACCAAAATTCCTGTGACATATTGTTAGTCCTATGTTACAGATGAAAAAAATTTAAGTCTGTAAAGTTGTCACATGTCTAAGATCACGATTGTTAAATGCCCAAGACAATAAAGGTACCCATGTTCTTCTGACTATTTTTAGTGCCTTACTCACTAGACCATACTGAAATATGATTTTTCAATACTCCAAAGATCCATGGTTTATCCAAGTGGGTAATCCTACGAATATTGAGCTCAGGTCTTTCATACATAGTCAATGGTTTAATGAGTTGCTATAGCTAGAAATATCAATTATCTAAGGAACTCAACCTCTGATGATAATGTTCTCTGAACATACCTATTTAGGATAGTCATTGGCCAACATATATGTGTGTATGTGTGTGTATGTATGTGTGTATGTTTGTGTTATATATATATGAAGTCAATATAAAGACTTTCTAGTTTTATAGGAACCATTAGAGTGCTTTTTGGACCTAAATTTGAAGGATATGATGTAATTCTTACGATGAAGCATTATATAAGTATTTTGATTATACTAGTTATATCAAATACAGAGTATTAGCACTTTGGGGTTTAATTTCTACTTTCTATATCTTCCCATACTACCTTCTCAAAGAACCACTGATTTTACCAATTTTTTTAAAACCATCTATGAAAGAAGCACACTTCAGAAATTATGGTATGGCCTTCTACTATTAAATATTCTTTTGATTGATAGAGCATTTACTAGATTAAATGAAGAAACAAGAGGAGAAAATAAACTCTGAGACAGATTATTATTGCTTATTGACTCAGTTTTCATCTTGGTGACTGTGGACGCCTGTCTGATTTGGGCCCACCTGCTGTTTAAAAACTGTTTGAACTCGGCCTTTGTTTTCATTGCATTTTCACTCAGACCTCAGGCAAGAAAATAAAGTTACATGGTTTAATGAAAACAGTAGTGTGGTATTGCAATTCACTTCCCAAAATTATTCTTTCTCGGCTCATGAAAATGATGTGAAATTATATAAAGATGGGATGCAGATTACTGTCATAAATCTGTCAAGATACATCCAAATTCACACTTAGAAGGAATATCCCAATGTTATTGAGTCCATACCACTGTTTTAAACAGGCTGTTCACAAATATACCTAAAAAAGTCAAGTCATTTTTCCTTTCTGGAACTCAGTTTCTTTATCTGTCTAATGAGGGAGGAAAATTATATAAACTATATTTGTTTTCAATTATGAGTGGAAAAATGAACAAAATGTATGAGAAAATGTTTATAAATGCTTAGTTTTCATTGAATTTTCATTTTTAAACATGCTTATAACATTTAAAAACATATCTTACTATCCCATGACTTTTATATAAGCAAACTAAAACTAGTTTAGGTGGTTTAGTTACTGAGTTTCCTTCCAACTATGAATAAATGTAGAGATACAAAAACAAAACATCACTCAGAGGGTGTAGAACATTGAACTATACATGCTTAAGTCAACTTTCGGCAAACTGTATTCCATAGGACTATTGTTTTTATTAGATGTAAATGAGTATTATAAGCAAAAAAGTTGACATCAATTAGACATCTAAAAACATCTAATACTGTTCTTCTGCAAGGCCCTCTGGTCTGAAGCTTATGTCATGCTTCAGATAGCCTTCTAAACCTCAGCTTTTTAAACTGTGGTTTATAGCCCAATATG
This sequence comes from Myrmecobius fasciatus, assembly GCA_023553655.1. NCBI lineage: Eukaryota > Metazoa > Chordata > Mammalia > Dasyuromorphia > Myrmecobiidae > Myrmecobius > Myrmecobius fasciatus. The sequence continues at coordinate 7,993 of JAJPUD010020512.1, read as the reverse complement.
AGGTCTCTTAACTGAAAAGGGCATCAAGAAATTATGATTTGTTATCAGTAAATGTTTGATTTGTATGCATAATTTATATATCAATATATTACAGGTTCACATATTTCTCAAGTAAAAAGAGGTTGTGAATGGAAAACATTTAAGCAGCCCTGATAAACTCTATAGGCTTAGCAATGACTCCTGAACTAGAAATGTAGGGATCAGTGTCCAAAAAGGGAATAAAATTCCTAAAATTGAATATTTTATCTCTACCTATTTGATTCCCATCCCACCTCCCTTTGTGCCCAGTCTGGATTTAGGAACATCATTCCTTTTGATTTCTATTTGCATACAGAAGATACTCTATCTCCAAAATAAATGTGAGATAAGAGTTAAGAAGAGACAGAATATACTGTGTGTCACATTCATTAACATTTTTCCTCTACACCAAACATAATTCTAGCTTTGAATAACCCCTTCTAACAGTCTTTTCCCTTGATCAGGGTCATTTGAATTGATAGATTCTAGCATTATAATACAGATCTCAAAATATTCAATACAAAAAAGTTTTTTGGGAAAAAAAAAGCATCTCTGGCTTACTTCTGTTAAAATACTGGAATCAATATACAAAGGCATTTTTAATGTTGCTATATTAAAGAAATGAGGACAAGTGGAAGACAATATATGAAAATGTAAGCTAAATTTAAAGTTTCAAATCCTACTACTATAATCTAAATTTAATATTCTTTTGAAAAAAAATCATTGTAATCTAATAATAGTATTTTATATTATTTGCAGAAAATGTATTTTATCTAGATTAAATAATAATGATAATCCCAGGTTCTTTTTCTTTTACATCCCTGCTTTTCAATACAATTACATTGTTTTCATTTCAGATCACAAACCATGGTATGTTAGAGCTAAAAGGCACAATAGAATCAAAATCTCCCATTTTGCAGAGGAGTAAATTGAGGATCAAGGGTTTGAAATGACCTAGACAAGGTTCCACAGTTATCTAGTGTTAAAGATAGATCAAAGATCTGAATTCATTTACTCTTAGACTAATGCACCTTCTATTGAATCAACCATCCTATCTTCATATCTTGTTATTCAACAAACAGACTGTATTAATATGAAACAAAAGAACTGAACATTTTATTTATTCATTTAAAATTTTCTTAAATGTTTATCTTTAGGTAATAGACAATATGTTCATAATTGGGGTTTGTCACCTATTGAAATGTGTGTGTAGTGGCAAACATATGGGTTAGTTGGAGAAACTGTAGGCTAACAACTCATTCTATAGATACCACTTTTATTTTTATTTATTTTATTTTTGCTAAGCAGTCCTACCTTTTTGAATGGTGACATTATCTGTTCACCTTGCCTCAGGATCTTCAAACTCCATTTTACTTTAGAAAAGTGATGTTGTGGAACTCAGGCATCTTTATACCCTCAAGCTTCTTTTAACATTTGTTAAAAAACAATGCCTGCAGTCCTTAGTTACACTTTATGCTTTCCATACAGTCATGGACCCTAATTTTCAGCTAAAAATAAATTTAGATAAGGTCACCTCCAAATCTAAAATTCTGATGTTTTCTATGTGATAGATGGAGAGAGATGGTTAATAATTAATAAAGAGATATGTTTGATTATTATGAGAGCTTAATTTAGAAAATATTAAATCTGGGAAAAACACTCATTTAGTCAACCAAACTTCATTTAGATGAAGAAAAAAATTAAATTCAGATAATAAAAGTGATTTCCCCAGGAAAACATGGTTTCTGATTAGAAGAGCTAGAACCCCGAATTCCTAATGGCCAAGTGAGGGTTCTCTCACTTGGCCACTAGGAATTCTGCGTTTTAGTTTCTGGGAACTTTCTTCTATGCATGGATCACTCAAACTTCCTGGTTGGAGAGATATGGTGCATAAATAGAAAGATAACTAATATATTGAATAAAAATCAATCAATTGGTTTTGTTTATATATAAATTTTTAAGTTAATATATTCAAAATAATCCATTTTGCCTTCCATAATGTATTCTACTTATTCTTTGTCCACAAATTCCTTCCTTTTCCATAAATATGAGAAGTAGGTTATCATTTGTTCTTCTAATCCACTTATAGTATCACTCTTTACATCTAAATCATGAATTCATTTCAAACTTATCTTGGTATAGGTTGTTAGGTGTTGGTCAGTGATAAGTTTCTACCACACTGATTTCCAATTTTCCAAGTGATTTTTGTCAAATAGTGAGTTCTTATTCCAGAAGTTGGGGTCTTTAAGTTTATCAAACATGTGATTACTATGATCATTAACTATTTTGTTTTTTGAACCTAACCTATTCCACTGATCAACTACTCTATTTCTTTGCCAATAGCAAATAGTTGATGATCATTGCTTCATAATACAGTGTTAGGTGTGGTACAGGTAGGTCATCTTCATTTGCATTTCAAAAATTAATGCCCTTGAAATTCTTGACTTTTTGTTTTTCCAGATGAACTTTGTTATCATTTTTTTTTCTTTTTAGCTTTGTAAAGTAATTTCTTGGCAGTTTGATAAGTAGATTAATTTGGGTAGAATTATCATCTATATTAGTTTGGCCTACCCATAAGCACTTGTTAGTTTTATAATTGTTTAGATCTGACTTTTTTGTGTGTGGAAAGTGTTTTGTAATTGTTTTTACATAGTTCCTGACTTTGCCTTGTCAGCTAGACTCCCAAATATTTTACATAATCCATTGTTATTTTAAGTGAAATTTCTCTTTGTATCCCTTGCTGTTGGACTTTGTTAGTAACATAAAATGCTGATGATTTATGCCAATTTATTTTGTTTCCTACAACTTTGCCAAACTTGTGAATTATGTCTAGTGTTTTTTAGTTAATTCTCCAGGATTCTCTAAGAATACAATCATATCATCTGCAAAGAGTGATGATTAGGTTTCCTCATTAACTACTCTAATTCCTTTAATTTCTTTTTCTTCTCTTATTCCTTAAGCTCACATTTCTAATAAAATATTGAATAGCAATTTGCAATATTGGGCAACCTTGTTTCCCTCTGACCTTATTGGGAGTGGTTTTAATTTATCCCCATTACATATGATGCTTGCTGATTCTTTTAAATAGATGAATTTAAATAGATGCATTTATTCTTTTAAGGAAAAGGCAATTTTTCCTATGTTCATTTGTGTTTTTAATAGGAATGGGTGTTGGATTTTGTAAAATGCTTTTTCTGCATCTATTGAGATAATCATATGATTTCTGTTAGTTTGGTTATTGATATAGTCAAATATGCTGATAGTTTTCTTAATACTGAACCAGCCCTGCATTCCTAATGTAATTTCTACTTAGTCATGGAGAATTAACCTGGTGATAACTTGCTGTAATTTCTTTGCTAATATATTATTTAAGATTTTTGCCTCAATATTCATTAGGAATATTACTCTATAAATATTATTCTCTGTTCTAACCTTCCTAGAGTAGGTATTAGCACCATATCTGTGTTATTAAAAAAAAATTGGGAGAACTTCTTTCCCTATTTTTCCAAATAGTTTGCATACTATGGAATTAACTGTTCTTTAAATATTTGGTAGAATTCACTTGCAGAACCATGTGGCCTTGGAGATTTTTTCTTAGGGAGATGATTAATATCGTGCTCAATTGCTTTTTCTAAAATGGGACTATTTTTAAAAAATGTGTTTTGTTCCTTTGTTAATCAGGGCAATCTATATAAGCATTTGTTTCAGTTAGATTATCAAATTTATTGGCATACAGTTGGGCAAAATAGCTCCTAATTATTTTTCTTATTACCTGTTCTTTGGTAGAATGTCAACCTTTTCATTTTTGATACTGAAAATTTGGTTTACTTCTTTTTATTCTAAACAATTTAAGTAAAGGTTTATTTTTTTCACAAAAACAATGCTTAGTTTTGTTTATTAATTCAATAGTTTTCTTATTTTCAATTGTTTTAATCTCCCCTTTTATTTTCAGAATTTTAAATTTGGTAATTAATTCAGGGTTTTAATTTGTTCTTTTTCTTTTATAGCTGCATGCTCAATTTATTTTTCTACTCTTTCTCTATTTTATGCAAGTAAGAATGTAGAGATATAAAATTTCCCCTAAGAACTGCTTTGGCTACATCCCGCAAATTTTGGGATGTTGGCATTTTGTCATTCCCTTGGATTAAATTATCAATTGTGTCTTTTTTTTCAATCCACTCATTCTTTAGGATTAGATTATTCAGTTTCCAATTAATTTTTCCCTATTTTTCTCTGGCCCTTTATTAGGTATAATTTTATAACATCATGAGCTGAAAATGATGCTTTTACTATTTCTGCCTTTCTGCATTTGATTTTGAGAATTTTTATAGTGCAATACATAGTCATTTTGGTATAGGTTCCACATATAGTTCAGAAAAATATGTATATTCCTTTCTGTTTCCATTCAATTTTATCCAAAGGTCTATAATATCTAACTTTTCTAAAATTCTATTTACTTCCTTAACTTCTTTTTTATTTGTTTTGTTTTTCTATCTAGTTTGGATAGAACAAAGTTGAGTTCCCCTACTAGTATAGTTTTGCTGTCTCTTTCTTGTTGCAGTTCTCTTAACTTCTCATCTAGGAACTTATACCACTTGGTGCAAAAATGTTTAGTGTTGATATTACTTCATTATCTATGGTGCCCTTTAGCAAGATTCTACTTTGTCTCTTTTAATTTAATTTAGATCTATTTTTGCTTTTGCTGTAGCTGACATCAGAATTGCTACCCCTGCTTTTTACCCAGCTTTTTCAGCTGATGCATAATAGATTCTATTTCAACCTTTAACTTTTTCTCTGTATACATCATTCTACTCTAAATATGGTTTTTGTTTTTTGTTTTGTTGTTGTTGTTGTTGTTTTTTGTAAACAACATTTTGTAGGATTCTGGCTTTTAATCCAGTCTGCTATCCTCTTCCCTTTTATGGGAGAGTTCAACCTATTCACATTCACAATAAATTATATTAACTCTGTATTTCCCTCCATCTTATTTTCTCCATGTTATACTTTTCTCATTGCTTTCCCCCTTTTCCTTCTCAATGTTTTGCTTTGGACCACCACTTCCATCAATCAGCCCTCCCATTTTATAATCACTTCCACCTTTCCTTTCTCTTTTCCTCTCCTACTTCAACATAGGGTGAGACAAGTCTCTCTATCAAAATAAATGTCTGACATTTTCTCTATGTGCTAAATCCAGTGAAAATAAGGTACAAATGATTCTCATACCTCTCCCTTTTTCCCCCTAAATTGTGATGTCTTTTTTGCCCCTTCATGTGATGTAATTTTATCCATTTTATCTTTCCTCTTTTTCCAATACAATTCATTGTCTACCCCTAGTTTCTTTTTTATGTCATCAAAATAAAGTTAAACTGTACCTACAATCTCTAAGTATACCCCTAATAAAGAAACAATTCTCAAGAGTTAAACATATCATCTTCTCATATAGGGTTGTGAACTTTTAACCTTCAAAAGAATTATTTTTTTCCCTTTTATATTTTTATGCTTCTCTTGAGTTCTGTTTTTGAAGATCAAATTTTCTCTTCAGCTCAGATCTGTTAATCAAAAACAAATGAAACTCCCCTGTTTTCTTGAATATCCAGCTTTACCCATAAAAGATAATGCTTAATTTTGCTGCATTATTGATTCTTGACTACAGTCCAAGCTTCTTTGCCCTCCAGAATATCATATTCCAGACCCTTCAATCCTTTAAAGTAGAAAGTGCTAGCCCTGGGTGATCCTGATTGTACCTCCTTGATATTTGAATTGTTTCTTTCTGGCTATTTCAAATATTTTCTCCTTGATCTGATAATTCTGCAATTTAGTTATGACATCCCTTGGAGTTTTCATTGTGGGGTCTTTGTCAGGAGGTGATCAGTGGATTATTTTTTATTTTACCTCTCTTTTTATTTTATTTTATCCTCTGATTCTAGAACATCAGGGCAATTTTCCCTGATTATTTCTTGTAAAACATTATGGAGACTCTTTTGTTGATTTTGGTTTTCAGATAGTTCAACAATTCTTAAATTATGTATCCTAGATCTATTTTCCAGGTCAGTTGTTTTTGCATTGAGGTATTTTTCATTCTCTTCTACATTTTCATATTTTTTGTTTTTTCTGACTGATTTTTTTTATGTCTCATTGAGTCATTCACTAACATTTGTTCAATTCTAATTTTTAGTGAATTATTTTCTTCAATTAGATTTTTTACTTCCTTTTGCATTTAGACAATTGAACTTTTAAATGGGTTGTTTTGTTTATTGGAATTTTTAAATCTTTTCACCAATTCTTAGGGAATTGTTCTCTTTTTTCACTTCACCAATTCTGTTTTTTAAGGAGTTGTTTTATTTTTCCATTTCAATAAATCTGTTTTTAAGGAGTTTTATTCTTTTGCCATTTTGCCAATTCTATTTTTAAGGAATCTTCTTCAGATAATTTCTGTGTTTCCAAACTCTCCTGCAAAGTTCTTATTTCCTTTCCCCATTTTTTTTCTCTCTTTTAAAATCCTTTTTGAAGTCTTCCAAGATAACCTTTTGAGTTGGAGAGCAACTTATATCACTCTTGGAGGCTTCATCTGGACAAGTTTTGCCTTTAGCATCCTAAGGGTTTGAGGTTTGTTTTTTCTTGTTTCCATAATAGCTATCTATGAATAGAATTTTTTTGGCTTTTTTTTGCTCATTTAAAGAAAATGAATTAAGGTCTGCTCTTAGGGAAAGGGGAGATTATCCCAAGCTTCCACAGCAGCTTCACATTGCTCTGTGGCTGATGCTGCTGACTTCCTTGCTTCCCTTTCCTTCTCAAGTCCTGGTTATTATGCTAGGATTCAGGGGCTCACTATTTGCCTTCTCCAGTTGCACTGGAAATCTCACAGTTGGTAGACTGAACCACTGGATTCTGAGCCAGGACAGAATTGCCAACACTGCTGTATTTTGGCTCTATGCCTCCCAGTATATTCTCCAAGTGTGTGAAGGTCTCAACACCCTGAGTCCCTGTTCTGGGCTACCTCTCCCACTGCCCAAATAAGACAGACCTTTCCTGAATTTCTTTCAAAATATCTTCTAGAAATTTGTTACACTCTAAATATTTGTGGGTTCTGTTACTCCAAAACCTGTTGAGAGAGTTGATTTGGTGTTGATCTGAGAAAAGCCAAGAAGAGCTCAGATAGAGACCTGTCTATTTTCCACCATCTTGTCTCTACCTTCATATTGGGAGATTATTGTACTAATCCATTTGTGAGATGATAAGGACTTGAACTAGGGATTGTAATGGGAGCAAGCAACTGACAATAGAGGGAATATGAAGAAAGACTGGACAGAACTTAGTAAATGATTGTGGCTTAGTGCTGGCTTTTTTTTAAAATTTCATCATCCAATTTCTCAGATGTACTATTACATTGCAAATTTCACAGAAAGCAAGTGAGTCATAAATAACTGGGAGATGGTGGGGCGGAGCCAAGATGGCGAACTGCGGACAGCTTTCTCTGTGAACTCCCTCCGACATTGCCTCAAACCCAGACAAAGTGAGCCTTCCAACTGGTTTCTGAGTGAGGGCACCTCCAAGCATTCGGACTACAACACAGTTCTATCAAAGATCTACCGTGAAAGAACTCCGGAGAAGGTTAGCCTCAGGGGAAATCGGCCGCTGGTCGCAATCAGACTCCAGCCGGGGCGGAAGTCAGGGCTGCGATAGAGGGGCGGATTTTGGGCACCCAGGAAGCCCCTGGGAGACGCCTGGGCCACTTTGCTCTGCTTGCGGGCAGGTGCTTTGGCAGATCTGCCTTTGGAAGGGGGTGGATCGAGACCAGCTGAAAACGTGGTCCTAGTGCGAATCTAGCCCGACCAGCCTCAGACCGGAAGTCAACTCGGCAAACTGCCCCAGGGCAAATACAAATCGTTGCAGTTTTCTCTGGTTTTGACCAATATCCCAACTTTAAATCATGAGCAAGAAGCAGAAGAGAGCTCTCACCATAGAAAGCTTTTAC
>JAJPUD010020511.1:7956-24573 GCA_023553655.1 Myrmecobius fasciatus | reverse complement strand
AGGAAGGAAGGAAGGAAGGAAGGAAGGAAGGAAGGAAGGAAGGAAGGGGAAAAGGGAGTGAGGGAGGAAAAGAGGGAGGGAGAAAGAGAGAGGAAGAGGGAGGAAAAGAAGGAAGAAAGGAGGGAGGGAGGGAAAGAGGGAAGGAAGGAAGGAAGAAAATTTACATGTTATATACTGTATTAGTGATGGAAATATAATTACAAACAAAAAAGGTACTCTCTGACCATAAGCCCTCAAGGACTTTGAGTTCTGATGGGAGAAGACAACAAATGCATGAATGCCAAAAAGTAGGGTGAGGACAGGAATGGAAATTTGCACAGAGACATGGTAAGGATATAGAGCCTTGTAGCACTGGACACTTACCAAGATAAAGTCTTGTTAATGATGAACTACCATTCATCGGAGTCCTGGGACCCGGGATGGAGTCCAATGTTCCAGTGGAATGTTCAGGATGGTGACCAGAGAAAGGGGAAGCCTAGTGTAAAGATGGCTAGGAAATGGTATTAAAATCCAAGAACTGAGGCCAAAACTGATTCAGGTGGGTAGGAGATAAGGATTGTGACACAAAAATAGAAGGCCTTGTAAAAAGACAGCAAGGAAGTGGCCTGGAAGTCTGGGTCTTGGCAAGATAAAATGAAACTTCACCACTGAGGGGATCCAAGGATCAGTTCCAGGTTTCTAGTTGAAAAGAAAACATTTCCACTTGCGTGCTTCACTATCACCTGAAATGCAGTAAGTCTTAAGTTGAATTCATCATCTTTCCATCAAAAAATGGTATTCACAATTAATGGAACTACTTCTGCCCTGTCACATCATTAGAGCTGTTTGCCCAGACAATACTTCACTTCTTTGGAAGTATAACAAAGAAACAACATGGAGTAGAAGTATTCTGAGTCAACAAAATGAGCTGTGATTTATTGGCTCGTGCCTTCCCTGAAGAGCTAGCCTCTTTGGGCTCTAATTTCATATCTCCAAGAACCCTTTGCATATTTTCAAATGAATGTCTCACAATTATCTACATTCAATGTGTCTAAAATCCAACTCATCATCTACCCCCCAACCTAGATTTGCCTCTTAAATTCCCCCTTAGTCAAGGGGGAGAACATGAAAAACCCTGTATGTAGGTTAGATCTCACTCTTCTGAGCCTCAATGTGATTCCTGGAGAAAAATAATTCACTCTATGAGTGTTCACTGGTACCTACTCCCTTTTTGGTTCCCATAGGCAGAGATGACCCTGAAACTTATAATCCCACCTCCCCATCATCCTCCAAGAACTGGGTTGAGTGTGGGTGGAAGCTGGCAGTGAAATGACACTGGATGTCAGGGAACTCCTTTGCCTTCAACCCACTTTCTTCCTGTAATTGGTTTTCTTTGTCTCCTTCTGAGCAGCTTGTGTCAGAAGCTGTCTATTTCCAGGGCTTGCTCTTGCTCGCTATTTTTATTTTCCCCTACCATATTCAAAATAAAAGGGACTCTATTTTTATGCCAAACCTGTCTGCCTCCTCTTCTCACCAGATTGATTAGAATGCAACCTAACAAAAGAAAGAGAAAGGAGCTTGTTTTCTCCCTTCCTACCCCCACAAAATTTTCCTGTCCCAATAGACCAGCTGTGACAGCATTTATTTTTTTAAGGAAAATTTCTCTGGGTTTTTTGTGCTTGGAGATCAATAGATGCAGAGCTTGTTTCATGCAAAACATCACTACTGTTGTCCTGTGCCAACTTTGAACCTTTGTGAAACACTTGAATATCCACTTGGATAAAAGGTACCACAGAAAGGAAGTACTATTCTTGAGAATATACAATAAAGTAGGAGTTACTCTTTCACTTATTCCTTTGAACTCCAAAAACATTATTGAAAAAAAAAAACTTCTAGCTCTATCATCTACCAAGAACAATGTTAATAGTAGAAATTCCAATTTGTTACTTCCATAATGGACTCAATTAGTTGAATAAGTAAGGAGAGCACAACAAAATAGACCAGAATGATATAAATACTTTGAAGAGTAGTCTTTACTTCTAAGGCTTCTAGTCACAGATGCAATTGAGGTTTACAGACAGAAGCATAGTTCATTACTTATGCATTCAGGATAATAAATCCTAAAATAACAGACATGTTTCTACATTAAACTTTTAGGAAAAGAAAAACGTATTGTCCTTGCACATAGAATGTCTTCTATCTTCTACTTATAATAGCTAGCACTTATATAGCTTTAAAAATATTATCTCACTTTATCCTCCCAGCAACCTTGGAAGGTGAATACTATTACCTCAATTTTATAGATAAAGAAACTGAGGCACCATATACACCCAGAGAGAGAGATGTGAAATGCGGACCACAACATAACATTCTCATACTTTTGATTGAAGTTTGCTTACATTGTGTTTCCTTTATCTGATATGTCTTCTGTGTAGATACGATTTTTCTTGCACAACAATAAGTTTGGAAATATGTATACATATATTTGATTTGCCAAATATTTTAACATAATTAACACGTAGTGGATATCCTGCCATCTAGGGAAAGGGTGGGGAGTTGGGGGGAAAAATCTGTAACAGAAAGCTTTGTAAGGGTTAATGTTGAAAAATTACCCATACATATGTTTTGCAAATAAAATAAAATTTAAAAAAATAATAATAATAATTCTGAAAAAAAAATTGAAAGAACATAATAAAAAGAAACTGAGGCAGACAACAGTTAAATAACTGGCAGTTAAATGATTCATATAGCTAGTGAATACTAACTAATATGCTAATTCTTTCCTCAATCTATTCAAATGGAACCTTCCTTCAAGGTCTAGTTCAAGTTCCAAGTTCCTTATGAAGCCCATTTTAATTACTCAAGCCCTAACTAATAACACCTTAACCAGAAGACACTGTTGCCAAACTCCCTCTGCCTAAAGAAATATACTATGGATCTCAGTTTGTGTTCAGCTGGACTAAAGTCAAAGTGATAGAACTATAAATTATAGACACATTAATGAATATATTAACATTGTTAAAGAAGAAAGACCAAGATATGAGGGTTCAGAGCCCTTCCTGTATAGTTGTCCTTTATAAGGACTGGTGACAGCTTTTAATTAAGTAATAACATAATTATAAGTAATACTATAATTAATAATTAAAGAGTTTCCTTTTTAAATAATATCCTTCAGTTTATAGTTTTCTCCCCATTTCTCTTCCTTTTCCCACAGTGATCTCTATAGAATACCATATACCATTGTTGTCCAACAAGATATCCATTTTTCACTCCAAAATGTAAAAAGAAACAGGAATGCAAGTTCAGTATAATTTGCTCATTAAGTCAGGGACTTAACTATAAACCCAAGGATATCCTTCTAGGATTTCCAAGAGATGAATGGCTAAAAATTAACTTCAAGAAATGGTGAGACTGTTTTGACATAATGTCCTATCAAGGTCTTCACCAACTGGGGAAAATGTCTCCCTGGCACAGAAATGGAGGGGATCTGTCAAGGGTTATTCTGTTTCCCAAATCCACAAAATGTGGAATGACTGAGGATAATGACCTCTTGGGTATCCTGTAGGAATACAGTATCAGTTCCTAAGAAACCTGCTACAGAATTTCCTGCAATACTCAGAGAGAGCCTCATACTGATGAAGTGAAAGTGTTTGTCCATTTGCAAGCATTCAACCAAAGAGTATTCAATTCTTTCCTGAAATTAAATATAATTTTAAAAAAAGAAAAAAAAGAAATTAAATATAATTTCAGAAATAGAATGCTAGAAATGCATTTCCCTCTATTCGTGCCCTCAGAACAAAAAAAATCAATTGATCTTTCTTAATTATTACTATTCTCATTGTAAAGGCTTTCTAGTATTTGTAGTATAAAGATGTTCCATTTAAAATATTAGTATAATCTAGTTAAAATAATATCAAAGTGTCATTTGGACCCAATAAATTTAAAGTTTTTTTAAGTTATGGCAAAGAAAGATAGAGAAGGGCTTTGAGGATAAATCTAGAAATCACATTAAACAAAATCCATTAGAATGCTTATTAACCCAAAGAGCTTTAAACTATGTATACTCATTAGCCAAGCAATACCACTATTAGGTCTGTATCCAAAAAAGATAAAAAAATAAAGAAAAAGAATCTATATATACAATATACATACATATATATTTAATGGTGGCAAAGAATTGATTATTGAGAGAATATCTATCAATTGGAGAATGGCTGAACAAGTTACTGTACATGATTGTGATGAAATTGCTATAATTGTGCTATAAAAAATGACAAGCAGAATGTTCTCAGAAAAACCTGGAATTGATGTAACATGAAATGAGCAGAAATATGAGAATACTATATGATGATCAACTGTGAATGACTTAGCTGTTCTCAGCAATACAATGAACCAAGACAATTCTGAAGAACTCGTGATTAAAAAAAAATGCTCTCTATCTCCAGATAAAGAACTGATGAAATCTAAGTAAAGATTGAAGCATAATTTCTTTATTTTTCCTGGAATTCTTTAAGTTTTCATTCACAATATGACTAAGATGGAAATATCTTTTGCATGAGTGCACATGCATAACCTTTATCAAGTTACTTGTCTTCTCAATGACAGGGGGAATGGAAGGAGGGAGAGAAAAAATTTGGAACTGAATTTTTATTTCAAAAAACAAATATTTAAAATTATTTTACTTGTAATTGGGGGAAAACAAAACATCAAATTAAAAAATAATTATCTGGAATAAACATAAGAAAGAAAGGGAAAAAAAGATGGTTGCTAAGATTCTGAAATCAAGATGAATCAGAAAACAGATATTTAAAGCAATTAGTACCTATGCTATACTAATTTGAATGTATACTTTTGGGGCTGCAATATGTACCATAAGAAATTTTAAAAGTATCCTAACAAAAATTCCAAGCAAAATTAATAAATCATGGGGCTATCATCCTAAAGCAGCTATAAAAAGATTAATCTATCCTCACAAAAAAAGAGGAACAATTAACAGATCAAAAACCTACACATATACTTTTGGAAAAAGCAGGTATTTCTTCACTAAGCAATAGTAAAAGTTTCTAACATTGGATTTAGATTCATGGAATGTGACCAAAAATAGTTTTCTCCAAATAGAATTTATGAAATTGCTAAGATTCAATGAAAAGCCCTCCAACAACAACTGCCTGAATTTAGTCATCAATGTGTTGATGAAGAAGCTTCAAACAAATGACTAAGCCCCCCGAGTTTTGTTTGTGGAAATGAAAAAACTTATATTAATAATTTAGCTCACTATCATCAGAAATTACAGAAGGATCATTTTTTCTTTTTGAAATATTTTACTTTTTCCAATTGCATGTTAAAACAATTTTTAACATTCATATTTTTATTTTGAGTTCAAAATTCTTGCTCCCCTCCCTAAGAGTTTATACATGTACAATCACATAAAACATTTCCATATTAATCATTTTGCATAAGAAAAATCAAACAAAAAAGAACTTATTTGTACAAAAATATTTATATAAGGGTCATTCTCTTTTTTAGATTATTTTGTAAATTAAAGATTTTTATATTCAAAACACATGCATAAATAATTTTCAACATTCACCTTTGCAAAACCTCGTGTTCCAAATGTATTTCCTTTCCTTCTCCTTCTCCTAGATGATAAGTAATCCAATATGTTAAACATGTGCAAATCTTCTGAACATATTTCCACAATTATCATGGTGCACAAGAAAAATCAGATTAAAAAAGGAAAAATGAGGAAAAAGTAAGTAAACAACAATAAAAAAGATAAAAATATTATGTTGTGATCCACATTCAATCTCCACAGTCTTCTCTCTAGATGCAGATGGCTCTCTTCATCACAAGACCATTGAAACTCAGGTCTCATTGTTGAAAAGAACCACATCCATCATAATAGATCATCATAAAATCTTGCTATTGCTGTGTGCAATGTTCTCCTGGTTCTACTCACTTAGTATTAGTTCATGCAAGTCTCTCCAGGCCTCTCTGAGATTATCCTACTGCTCATTTCTTATAGAACAATAATATTCTATAACATTCATATACCATAACTTATTTAGCCATTTCCCAACTGATGGGCGTCGAGTCAGTTTCCAGTTTCTTGTCACTACAAAAAGGGCTGTTTTGCACATAGGTCCTTTTCCCTTTTTTATGATCTCTCTGGGATACAGACCCAGGAGAGACACTGCTGGATCAAAAGATAAGCACAGTTTGATAGTCCTTTGGACATGGTTCCAAAATACTCTCCAGAATGGTTGGATCAATTTGCAACTCCACCAAGAAAATATGTGTCCTAGTTTTCTCACATTCATTCTAACATTAATCATTATCTTTTCCTGTCATCTTAGCCAATCTGAGAGGTGTCTAGTGGTATATCAGAGTTGTCTTAAGTTGCATTTCTCTGATCAATAAGGATGTAGAACATTTTTTCATATGACTATAAATGGTTTTAATTTCTTCATCTGAAAATTGTCTGTTCATATCCTTTGACCATTTGTCAATTGAATAATGGCTTGAATTCTTTTTTTCCTTATTAAAGCTTTTTATTTACAAAATATATGCATAGGTAATTTTTCAACACTGACTGTTGCAAAACTTTCTGTTCCAAATTTTTCGCTCCTTCCCCTACCCCCCTAGATGGAAAGCAGTACAATACATGTTAAATATGTTAAAATATATATTAAATCCACTATATGTATACGTATTTATATAGTTATCTTGCTGCACAAGAAAAATCAGATCTAGAAAGAAAAAAAAACTGAGAAGGAAAATGAAATTAAAGCAAACAATAGCAGAGAGAGTGAGAATGCTATGTTGTGGTCCACACTCAGCTCCCACAGGCCTCTCTCTGGGTGTATATGGCTTTCTTCATCACTGAACAACTGGAACTGGTTTGAAACATTTCATTATTGAAGAGAGCCATGTCCATCAGAATTGATCATCATATAGTCTTATTGTTGCTGTGTATAATGATTTCCTGGGTTCTGTTCATTTCACTCAGCATCAGTCCATGCAAGTCTCTCCAGGCCTCTCTGAAATCGTCCTGCTGGTCGTTTCTTACAGAACAATAATATTCCATAACATTCATATACCATAATTTATTCAGCCATTCTCCAATTGATGGGCATCCATTCAGTTTCCAGTTTCTAGCCACTACAAAAAGGGCTGCCACAAACATTTTTCCACATGTGGGTCCCTTTCCCTCCTCTAAGATCTCTTTGGGATATAAGCCCAGTAGAAACACTGCTGGGTCAAAGGGTATGCACAGTTTGATAACTTTTTGAGCATAGTTCCAATTTGCTCTCCAGAATGGTTAGATCTGTTCACAGTTCCACCAACAATGTATCAGTGCCCCAGTTTTCCCACATCCCCTCCAACATTCATCATTATCTTTTCCTGACATCTTAATGGCTTGAATTCTTATAAATTTGAGTGAATTCTCTATATATTATAGAAATAATCTTTTTATCAGAACTCTTGGATGTAAAAAAAATTTCCGTTTATTGCTTCTAGAAGGGTCATTCTGAAGGAATCCACATTTTTTAATTAACATGCACTATACAAGGAAATAATAGGACCTGTGCAATGTATCAATGAGGCAGCAATAATTTAGCACCTAATGGATGCCTAGCAGAACAGGATCTGATAGCTAGAATTACCTATCAGAAGTTCACTATCTTTCATAGACTCATTGTTCAGTTCTTCTAATTGAGTCCAATTGTGACTTTTCATGACCTCATTTGGGGTTTTCTTGGCAAAGATACTAGAATGGCTTATCATTTTCTTCTCTACCTAATTTTACAAATTAGGAAACTGAGGCAAACAGGGTTAACTTGCCTAGCATCACATAAATAGAAAATGTCTGAGCTGTATTTGAACTCAGGAAGGTGAGTCTTCCTGACTTCAGACCCAGCACTCTATCCACTGTGTCACTATTTACAGACAACAAATCCCCATGAAACAAATACAAAAAGCCTGGATAATATCCTGGAGACCTCAGTCCAACTTTACTAAAACCAAGCCCTTATCACAGACTGTTACTCACAATTGCCCAACCATTACCCTGAACTATAAAAAAATCAAGAACAAAGATTTTAAAAGATGTTACCATATGAAATATTTATAGTCATCAAGCCACATGGTACTAAAAGCTTTCAAAATAGAGATCTGGCTGAAGAGATCAAAATCACATAGGAACAGGATGAGGTGTATATCATTTTTGTTGTTCTGTCTGGTATCAAAGTTGTGCCAAGTATGTTTTCAATGACCTTAGAGAGAATAAGCTTAATAATAAAATCTAATATCATCATTCAACTACAACAAAGCAATGATTTAATTCCACTAGGCAATAATTCATGGAACACTAACTATAAAAGAATAGTAGTTGGATAGTGATGTCCCAGGATTATTTTCATCTGAGCCCCATCAAAAAGATGAGAACGAAATCATAATTGTCATCAGAATATTTGACATTTGTGTAGCACTTAAAGGTTTTCAAAGTACTTTACATGCATTTTACTACATATTACCTTATTTGTTCTATTAGAGAGAGAAATAAATCTGGGAGTAATGAAGCCTGCCTATGTGACTCTATTTTGTTGTTGCTGAGACATTTTCATTATATCCAACTCTTCATGACTCCATTTGGGGTTTTCTTGGCAAAGATACTATAGTAGTTTGTCATTTGCTTCTGCAGCTCATTTTACAGATGAGGAAACCGAGGCAAACAGGTTTAAGTGACTTGCCCAGGATCACATAGCTAATAAGTGTCTAAGGCCATATTTGAACTCAGGAAGATGAGTCTTCTTGATTCCATACCTGACACTCTTATCACTCTACCCCCAGCTGACCCTAGTGACCCTAAGAAACTATCTATATCTTAATATCCATCACAAAGTTCTGTAATAGAGATTAAATGAATTAATATATCTGGAAATAGCTCTGAAAAGTTGCAAACATTCTTATAAATGGATTATTATTTAGATTTAAAATTAATGGAATTGATCAAAGGAACAAATTTGGTCTACATTACCTGGACTGAATAAAAGATTATACCAGGGCACAAATGTGGGGTCTAATGTGAATTGGATCTCCTAAAACCAGTGCTTCTGTTGTCCTGTTCTTGGCAGGGACCTTTAATAGTTTTTGGCTAACTCATCATTCATGAACCCTATGCTGTCTTGGGTTCATGCAAGTGGAGTTGGAGTTAAAGTTTTTCCTCTCCATTCTCTGTCTTACTTCCTTTATCCCTCCTTAGTTGCCCTCTAACCTTCCATTCTTTTTTCCATTGGTCAAGAAATAAGTCACATCTTAGCTTTTTGATTCTTAGCACAGTTTCATGCAGCAGAAAGATATGAATATGTAAGAGCCTAGCCGGTCTAGGCTGTGTGTGTGAAGTTGGTGAAATTATTCTTGAACTTTCTCACCTTTCCTCTCAGGAATCCCTTCTCCTAAATTAAGTGGCTATTAACTAATTTCTGATTAAAAAAAAAAAAGGTACTTGGCAGTTAATGTGCTTCTGGTATAATCCCTCCCAGAAGTATTTGCATTTTATGGAGGAGAACACAAATCTATGGAGGTAATGAAAAGAGCCCTTATTTTGGAATTAGAAAAACTTAGTTCAAATCCTGTCTCTCTCACCCACTCCCAGTGTGATACTGGAATAGTTATTTCATCTCTCTGGACCTCAATTTTTTTCATCTGTAAGATGAAGGGTTTGAAATTAAATGATTTCTAAGGTTCCTCCTAGCTCTGTATCCTATGACTCTTAAAAATGCAAAAATACAAGAATCTCTAATGGAAGAATTTTAATAGCCACTTAGGGCAAGGATTGAGATTAGTTGCAAAGGTGGGAGGGATTCTGTTCACAATCCATAGACAGCCAATAATACAGCACCTGAGATCCTACACATGTGAGGGACTGCATGGTCTAGGGAAAAAGTACTGGACTTGAGACCAGAATGTATATTGTATACACATACACACACACACACACACACACACGAAGCATATATATCTACTCCTAGAAATTTGATTCTGGATAAGTCCTTGCTCTTTCTGTCATACAGTTTTGTCATATTTAAAATCAAAATGTGAGATTTTGTTTCTCTCAGAGTTACTCTGAAGAAAATATGCTGCAAAGTGTTGTATAAATGTGAGTTATTACTATTACCCCAGGTTATCTTTCAGGTTTTTAACCTTTTTTGTGTCCTGGATTCTTTTGGGAGTCTTCTGGAGCCTTTGGGCCTCTTTTCAGGATAATGTTTTCAAATTTGTAAAATAAATTTATAAAATAAAATAAAATAAAATTCTATATAAACATAGAATTGCTAATGAAACAAATTATGTTGAATTAAAGAAATTTTTTTTTCCATATAATTTCATGGATTCCCAGAAATCTATCCACTGACCCCAGGTTATGAACCTCTGATCTACACAGGATAGGAACTATTTAAGATCTCTATATAAAGATTTCTTGGCCATTTGTCTCAGTCTACCTTTATTTTTCTATCTCTTTGCCTTTTGCTTAATCTAGTTATCATCTATTTGTTAATTCAATAATTATAAGAATCAGATAAAGTTGCCTTTATTATTTCCAAAATCTATTGGAGCAAAGTTTTTTGACGTAATGAAGTTACCATGAGACTATTAATTGGATTCTAGTTTCTTCTACATGATTTTTGCTATTCAGAAACCAAAGTTCAAACTAAAGGGATGTCCATAAATTGAAAAATGCCCAAGTTATAGTATATGAATGTAATGAAATATTATGTGTTGTAAGAAATATTGAAGAAAACAGTTTCAGAAAAAACCCAGGAAGATTAACATGACACAGTAGAGAGGAAAATAAGCAGAACAGGAACAATCCAAAAAGTAATATTACTATAAAAACAAAATAACTTTGAAAGATTTATGAACTCTGATCAATGCAATGACCAACCATGATTCCAGAGTACTCATAAAGATGTATTCTACCCAAATTCTGACAAAGAGTTGATGGACTCAGAGTGAAGATTGAGACAATTTTTTTCAACATGATCAATGCAGAAATTTGTTTTTCTTTACTACAAGAATTTCTACTTGCATTTTTGTTTGGGAGTAGGGAATTGGAAAGAGAAAAAGCAAACTTTAGTTAAAGTTAAAATGTTTAAATTTTAAACAGAAATGCAAAATCAAGTAAGCACATCACCATCAAAATTCCTCCCCCCCCAAAATTAACCACCAAAATATAACCCTGAGAAGAAGCAAATATGAATTTTTATGGAACCGAATTTGATCAGAGAATTCTCATTAGTTAGTACTCTTTATGGCTTGTGCCCTTTTATAGGATTTTCTCTGGGACCTTCAGAATCTGGCATGTTTTAACTTTTCCTCTGGGAATTGTAAATTTCCTAACAAACAACAAACAAACCAACAAGGCATGAAATATAGAATGAATTTATTGCCAAGACAAAAAAATGATAAAATGACTCATATCTGAGTCCACAGACAATCAAAAATTATTTTCATTTTAAGTTTTCTTGCTCCCTGGAAAACTTAAACAGTCCTCAAGATTAGCACAGAATTTAATATATCCTGTACCCAAGGAACAATGGGGCATATGATATGGAAGAGGGAAACCAGATCTTGTCCTTCATAGAACTGTGAGTTGTGTCTACTATCTATCTATCTATAAATAGATATATTTCTGTAGATGTATGTATATACATATATACACACATATATATATGCTTCGTGCGTGTGTATGTGTATACAATATACATTCTGGGGAAAGCAATGCTGAATATCAAGATGACACTATCAGTCTGTAGCAATCATATAGCTCCCCAGGAGAGACAGAATCTATATGAGAGGGAAGTTTATTCATGTCTTCAGATCCACCTCTTTTTAGTATACTTTATTGAATGTTAATCAGTCTTGTTCTTTCCTTTATTAACCTACAGTAAAGAACTAGACACCTAGTAGGCACTTAATAAATGTTTATTGAGCAACTATTTTATTGCTTGGATACCCTTAGAGTAGAGCGAAAAATTAATCAAATACACCCAGGAACTAAACCTTGCTTGGGTTTAAGTCATAAAAAATTTTAATTATTAAGAAGTCTCTAAAAAGTAAACAGTTTTATATAAGCAAAGAGCTGTTTTTCTGTAACATTATGGAACATAATTTAAGTTATAATGTGCTAAGCCTTAGAGATGGACACAATGTGTTTCTGGGTGGTATAAATGTATATTTTTATAAACTCATGGGTGTAAAAAGCAAAGAAAGCAAAATATTAAAAACAAGCAGTGATTTACTATCTGTTCCTTTCAGGCAGAAATCAAAATCACCAACAAGAAAAAATTCTAACTTTTATTTCCTCTGGAACAACAGACACAAACACACAACACACACACACCATCTACAAAATGAAACATTCTTTTGTAATATAAATAATTACATCTCAAATTTTCTTCATACTCCATCATCCTATAATGAGTAAATCGCCAGTTGTCTAGAATTTCATCACGATGGCAATTTAGACAAGAATTGTGCCAGAGAGGGGGGCAGAGCCAAGATGGTGGAGTGAAAAAGTGACTTTCTGCCTCTCCTCCAATCTTCTCTCAAATCAACAATAAAATAAGCCTCTGAACTGATCTTCAAGTCAACGAACTCAGAAATATTTGGACACTGCTCTCTGGATAACTTCATATCAGGTTAGTCGGACGCGGACAGAGAGATAAATAGATGACTCCTGTGTAGGCCTGAAGTGAGGGTGTGACTCAGCTCAGCTCATCGTTGCAGAAATTCCAAACTACAAACTCCAAATTCCAAACACCTAGAGATTATCTGAGGCACTCGGGACACTCTGCCCTGATTTGAGGCCGGTGTTCTGACAGACTTGCCTTGTTTAAGGAATAATTCTGACTTAGTCCTAGCCCGAACAGGCCCAGCACCTTAAGTCAACTCGCCGAAGTGCCCCAGGGCAAAGCTTTTCAGCTGCCGTTTTTTTTTCCCTACCTTAAAGAGATATCCACCCTGCCTAAAAAAAAATGAAGAAGCAAAAGAGAGCTCTCACCATAGACAGCTTTTATAAAGAGAAAGAAGTGATGACCCCAGAATCAGAGGTTCCTTTAGACAAAACTCCAGAGAAAATCAGCAAGGACCATCACTGGTCCCCTTTTCAAAAGGCCTTTCTGGAAGATTGCATAAAGAAACTCGAAAGAGAGCTGGAGGATAAATGGGAAAATAAACTGAAATCAGTGCAAGAAGGATACAATATCTTGCAAGAAGGATATGATGCCCTGCAAAAGAGATATGAAAAAGACACCAATTTATTGGAAAATAAAATTAGTGAAGTGGAAAAAGAGTGTAATGAACAAATTGGCCAGTTACAAAAGGAGCTTAAAAAGGTAACTGAAGAAAACAACACTTTAAAAATAAGAATTGAACAAATGCAAGTGAATGACTCAATAAGACTTCAAGAATCAGTCAAACAAAAACAAAAAAAAAATGAAAAATTAGAAGAAAATATGAAATATCTCCTAGGAAAAACAACTGACTTGGAAAATAGATCTAGGAGAGACAATCTAAGTATTATTGGACTTCCTGAAAGCCATGATGAAAAAAAATCTAAATACTATCTTCCAGGAAATCCTGAAAGAAAACTGCCCTGAGATTGTAGAATCAAAGGGCAAAATCACCATTGAAAGAATTCACCGATCACCTTCTGAAAGAGACCCCAAAATTAAGACCCCAAGGAATATCATGGCTAAATTTCAGGACTATAGCACCAAGGAACAGATTCTGCTAGCAGCTAGAAAGAAACAATTCAAATACCGAGGATCAATAATTAGAATCACACAGGATCTGTCAGCCTCCACACTGAAGGATCGAAGGGCCTGGAACCAGATATTCCAAAGGGCAAAGGAACTTGGATTACAACCAAGAATAACCTATCCAGCTAGAATGAGCATTATCCTCCAGGGAAGAAGATGGTCATTCAATGATATAGGTGAATTTCACCTATTTCTAATGAAAAGACCGGATCTGAACAAAAAATTCGACACCCAAACACAGAACTCGAGAGATTCATAATAAGGTAAAAAAGAAAGGACTCTTGAGAACTTTATTTTTACTAGGGGGATACTTAAAGTTTGCGGGTATAATTAACTAGACATTACTTTGATAATATGAAAAAGAGAACTAAAGGGGAAATTGTTGTCATACTGGGGAAAAGAGGGAAAAACTGGTAAAATAAGATCTAAAAAAAAAGGAGGTAAAAACAAGGTAAAATCACTTGAAGAGGCAAAGAAAACCTAATATAATTGAGAGAAAGAGGGGAGGGAGATGAGCATTGTGTAAATCTTACTCTCATCAGGTTGGGCTCTAAAAGTGTATATCAGGCATTTGATTTCACATAGAAACTTGTCTGTTGCTAGAGGGAAGTGGGAGGGAAAGGAGGAAAAGTAAGGGACAAACTAATAGAAGGGTAAATAGAAGAATCAGGGGAAAGAAGTAAAAACAGGAGGAGGGGACCTAAAGAGTGGAGTATTGTTTGGGGGAGGGGGTCATCAAAAGCAAAATACTGAGAAGGGGAGAAGGGAGAAAGGGGAAAGGAAAGGGGAAAACATAACGGGTAAATAAGATGGCAGGAAATAAAGAATTAGTTATTCTAACTGTGAATGTGAATGGGATGAACTGTCCCATAAAGCGGAAGCAGATATCAGACTGGATTAAAAACCAGAATCCCACAATATGTTGTCTACAAGAAACTCATCTAAAACATAGTGACACATATAGGATGAAGTTAAAAGGCTGGAGTAAGACCTATTATGCTTCAGGTGAACAAAAAAAAAGCAGGGGTAGCAATCCTTATCTCAGATCAAGTAAAAGCCAAGATAGATCGAATCAAAAGAGATAAGGAAGGAAACTATATTTTATTAAAGGGTACCATAGATAATGTAGCATTATCTATACTAAATATATACGCACCAAGTGCAATAGCACACAAATTCCTAGGGGAGAAATTAAGAGAGATGCAAGAAGAAATAGACAGCCAAACGATACTAATAGGGGATCTCAACCTTGCTCTCTCTGAATTAGATAAACCAAACTACAAAATAAACAAGAAAGAAACTAGGGAGATAAACCAATTGTTAGAAAAGTTAGGTATGATAGATCTATGGAGAAAGTTGAATGGAGACAGTAGGGAGTTTACTTTTTTCTCAGCAGTCCTTGGAACCTATACAAAAATTGACCATGTGTTAGGGCATAAAAACCTCAAAATCAAATGCAGAAAGGCAGAAATAGTAAATGCATCCTTTTCAGATCATGATGCAATAAAAATCACATGCAATATAAGGCCAGGAGAAAATAAACCAAAAGTTAATTGGAAATTAAATAACCGAATCCTGAAGAATGAATGGGTGAAAGAGCAAATCATAGACACAATCAATAATTTCATCCAGGAGAATGACAATAAGGAGACAACATACCAAAATTTGTGGCATACGGCTAAAGCAGTTATAAGGGGCAATTTTATATCTCTAGATGCTTACTTGCATAAAATAGAGAAAGAAAAGATCAACTCATTGGGTTTATTATTAAAAAAACTAGAAAAAGAACAAATTAAAAACCCTCAATTAAATACCAAATTGCAAATTCTAAAAGTAAAAGGAGAAATTAATAAAATTGAAAATAAGAAAACTATTGAATTAATAAATAAAACTAAGAGTTGGTTCTACGAAAAAACCAACAAAATAGATAAGCCTTTAGTTAATTTGATAAGAAAAAGGAAAGAGGAAAATCAAATTGTTAGTCTCAAGAATGATAAGGGAGAACTTTCCTCCAATGAAGAGGAAATTAGAGCAATAATTAGGAGTTACTTTGCCCAACTTTATGCCAGTATGTTTGATAATCTAAATGAAATGGAGGAATATCTACAAAAATATAGATTGCCCAGGTTAACAGAAGAGGATATAAATTATTTAAATAGCCCCATATCAGAAAAAGAAATAGAACAAGCTATTAACCAACTCCCTAAGAAAAAATCTCCAGGGCCAGATGGATTTACATGTGAATTCTACCAAACATTCAAAGAACAATTCATTCCAATACTACAGAAACTATTTGAGAAAATAGGTACGGAAGATATACTGCCAGAATCCTTCCGTAAGACAGATATGGTGCTGATAGCTAAACCGGGTAGGGTGAAAACAGAGAAAGAAAACTATAACCCAATTTCCCTAATGAATATTGATGCAAAAATTTTAAATAAGATATTAGCAATGAGATTACAGAAAGTCATCCCCAGGATAGTACACTATGACCAAGTAGGATTTATACCAGGGATGCAGGGCTGGTTCAATATTAAGAAAATTATCAGCATAATTAATTATATTAATAACCAAACTAACAAAAACCATATGATTATCTCCATAGATGCAGAAAAAGCCTTTGATAAAATCCAACACCCTTTCCTATTAAAAACACTAGAGAGTATAGGAATAAATGGGCTTTTCCTTAAAATGATCAGTAGCATCTATTTAAAACCATCAGCAAGTATCATATGTAATGGAGACAAACTAAAACCATTCCCAATAAGATCAGGAATGAAACAAGGCTGCTCACTGTCACCATTACTATTTA
>JAJPUD010020510.1:0-24575 GCA_023553655.1 Myrmecobius fasciatus | reverse complement strand
TTTTTTTTTTTTTAATAAAAAGTGGTTTGATATCAGCCCTGAAGTCAGGAAGACCTGAGTTCAAATGTGATCTCAGATACTTAACACTTCCTAGCTATGTGACCCTGGGCAAGTCACTTAACCCCAATTGCCTCAGGAAAAAAAAAGTGGTTTGCCATTTCCTTCTCCTCGTCAATCACTTGTCAGAACTTTTCACTATGGCCTGTCTGTCTTGGGTAAACTTGCACGGCACAGTTCATAGTTTTACCAAACCCCTCCACCATGACAAGGTAGTGATCCAGGATGGGTCCTCTTCTACACTATATCAAATCAGAGTGAATCTTTGGTTACCCATTCTAGATTCTGCCCCCTCTACCTACAGATGGATAATGTTTCTTCCCTGCCTAGACATTTGACCAAGCACTCACATGTTATCAGTCAAATGAGGTAGGGCTTGGCTTTCATAGATTCACAATGGCCAAGCTGCTTGTAATACCATAACGTCTTGAGGAGGAGACTCCAAAAACTATGGAGTTGGGGAAAAAGATGCCCCCATCTGAAGCACAGAGAGATTAATTGAATTGCTCAGGATTACACTACTGATTTTGAAGCAAGATTCACAGTGAAACCTTACTGACTCCTTAGTTTCCTCATCTGTACAATGAGGGTGTTGAACTTAATCTCCAAAGTCCTTTCTAGCTTTAAATTTCTATGATTTAGGATGCAGCTTCTGGGAAGGTGTATACTGCATCCAGCAGTCTTCCTCCCCTGCCCACCCAGATTTTGTCCCAGATCTCCCTCTATGTGGTCAGGATTCCTGGGATGTCTGCAGGTTATTTGGGAGGAAGTCAAAACCACATGTGGGACATGGAGCTGTCCACTCTGGTGGTCATAGCATTCATTGCATGCTAACCAGAAGAATATTGAGCATCACTAGACTTCCTGAAAGCTCCATCAATCCCTGACCTGATATCACCTAGGTTCTACTGTATAGTAGTCAATCAGAAGAGGTTCTATCCCCAAATCATATATTTGGGCCACTAGCAGAGCAATCATTCCCATAGACCCTTCTCCAAACATCAGGCTGTGAAACATGGAAGAACTGAGAGCAAACTAGAGTCAAATCCTTCCAGTGACACAGTCTGGCTGCATGATGCTGGGCAAATCATTTAACCTCTTCATTTTCAGGCTATTCTCTAAGGCTATCTAAATTGCAGAGAAGGGATTAACCTGCATCCGATGAGGGAGTTTTGTTTTACCTGGAAGTTCATTATAGCATTGAAATCTCTGGTCTGTTTCCTCTCTATATTTTGAAAGATTTAGTCAGCTCTATTAGAATTAATTCCCCAGCAGCAGGTGCAAATTGTCCGTGTTCAGGTCCATTTATCTGCCTGGCATGGCAGGCATGGCATCCACTTTTAAGGGAGGCTGTGTCTCAGGTGGGCTTCTGCATCTCTGCTTGTATATTCCATCTTTGCCATGAAGCTCAGGAGCAGGTTACAGGTGCCAGTACCAGTTTCTGTATATCCTGATCTTCTTTTGGAAATCATGACTGTATTATGATCTTGGCCAATATGTCTAATGGGAAGTATGTGCTCATGACAAGGACCTAGTGGGATGGCCAGAAGACTTGCTGAGATCCTGGTTAGCTCTTCTCCATTCCTGATTGTGGTATTATAAAAAATCCCAATAAACCAGGCCCCTGATCCAAAACAAAGACAATCCCTCTAGCTCAGACCTTGGAGACTTTTGCAGCCATGCAGATCCCCTTAAACAGAGGTTCTCAGCCTAACCCATGTCATGAAATTCCTTTGGCAATCTGGTGAAGCCTATGGGCCCCTTATCAGAAAAAAGTTTTAAATAATTAAAAGAAATGCTAAATTTCAGTTAGGGATCAGTGAAAATAAATATGTAATTTTTCTTATTTAAGTTAATAGAGTCCCTAAAATCTATCCCTGGTTTTCTTGGAGTAGGGGGAAGTGATCTCTAGATCTGACTAAGATTCAGGGATCGTTAACTTTGATCAATTATCAGCTATGCTGTCAAAGAACTGGCCTTAATTTGAAGATGGTTGGGGAGTCTACAAGAAAGGAACAGAAGGCCCTTCTCCTCCCCCTCCTTTCCCTCCTCCTCCTCCTCTTCTTCCTCTTCTTCCTCCTCCTCCTCCTCTTCCTTCTTCTTCTGCTTCTTCTACTTCTTCTTTCTTCTGCTTCTGCTTATTCTGCTTCTGCTTCTGGTTCTGCTTCTGCTGCTTCTGATTCTTCTGCTCTTTATGCTTCCTCTGCTCCTCCTCCTCCTCCTTCTTTTCTTCTTCATCATAGTTATCTTCTTTTCTTCTTTTTTCTCTCTTCTTCTTTTCTTCTTCTGTTCTTCCTCCCCTTCCCCTTTACCTTTCTCCTTTCCGATTTTCTCCTCCTCTTCTTCCTCCTCCTCCTTCTCCTCCTACTCATTTTTCTCCTCCTCCTCCTTCTCCTTTTTCTCCTCTTCCTTCTCCTTCTCCTTATCTTCCTCCTCTTCCTTATTTCCTCCTCCTCCTCCTTATTCCCTCCTCCTCCTTCTCCTTCTTCTTCTCCTCTTCCTCCTCCTCACCCCCCTACTTCTCACTTCCCTCCTCATCCCCTCCTTCTCCTCCTCTTCCTCCTTCTTTCTTTCTTCTTTCTGCCTTCTTTCTTCTTCTTTGCTCACAGGACTAGATTCCAGTGGACTCTGCTTCCCCAGAGAATATAGGTAAGTCAATTTGGTAGAAGTCCCCAATGTCAGATCTCACAAGCTCTTTGTTTTCCTTCATTTCCCCTTTCCCCAAAGGTGGCCATTGTGGTGACAGATGGTCGGCCTCAGGATGGTGTGAAAGATGTCTCAGCCAGAGCTAAGGAAAGTGGCATTGAACTCTTTGCCATTGGAGTGGGTCGAGTGGACAAGCACACCCTGAGGCAGATTGCTAGTGAGCCCTTGGAGGAGCATGTGGACTACGTGGAGAGTTACAGTGTCATTGAGAAGTTATCCAAGAAGTTCCAGGAGGCCTTCTGTGGTGAGGAAGAGGCATCTGGGCAAAGGGAGTAGATAAGAGTGTGAAAGCTTGGAGACTAGAGTGGAGGGAGGAATAGGGTTCAGATAAAAGGAAGGATGTCAAGATCAGGGAATGGAGGAGAGTGAAGGGAGGTAAAGGGAATGGAGTGGGAGAGCTAGGAATGGAAAGGAGGAGTCAAAGGGGAAGTATAGCACAGAGGAGGTGTGAAGTCAGGAGGAGAGAGATGAAAGTAATGGTATGGTAGGGGAACAGGGAAAAGGCAAGGGGATTGTGTTGGGATTAAGAACCAGAAGAGAGGAAGAAGAAAAAGCAGGGTACAGATAAGGATAATGGTGGGATGATTCCTGCCATATGCATTTAAATTGTTTGCTGTCTGTGAGTCTCAACTTCCTCTTCTGTGAAGCAGAGGTATCAATTCCTGCCCTTCCCAATTTTAGAGAGAGACCAAAGCAATTTGTAAAAAGACAAAATAGCACATAAGTGTAAGGAAAGAGAAATTTCTTAGAAAAACAAGTCTACAGGCTTTGTTGCTCCCTTGGGCTTTCTCTGAAGCTTTGGAGGAGTTGGAAGGCTCGGTAGAATTCTATTCCATTCCGTGAATGTTTACAAAAGGTCTTCTGTGCTCAGAAATTTGCTCAGACCTGGCAGAGATGCAGAATTTAGATAAAATCAGGTCCCTGCTTTCATGGAGGTCACAGTCCAGCAAGAGGATGAGATGCAAATACAGAGAACCCTACTGCATAACAGACTATGATAGGTCCATTAGATGGGTTCCAGGCAAAATATAGTATGAAATTTGAGGGGGAAGGACCTTACTGACAGAAGTAATTAGAGAATGCTCTTTGGAGGAAGCAGCATGTAAATTGGACTTTGAAGGTTGTGTAGGAATTCAAAAGAGAAAGGGGAGGAGGAAGAGCATTATAGGTATATAAAATAATGTGAACAAAGATCTGGAGATGAAGTGCTAGGCATGGGTGTGAGGCAGAACATAGTTCAGTTTAGCTGCAATATAGAAGAGAGAGAGGGATATGGGGAGAGAGAAATAAATAGACAGACAGAAATATATATTATATATATATGTACATATATATATATATAGAGAAGAGAAATATATATATATATATATATACATATATATATATAACATATGTATCTTTATATATGTCTATATCTATATATATAGAGAGAAAGAGAATGAATGAGGTATGAGATGAGACTTAAAAATTAGCTATAAACATTAATAAGTACATTAAGGGGCTTAGCATAGTTTGCTGCCAGAACACAAAAGGCTTGAATTGTGGATTACAGGAGGTTAAATTTTGTCAGTGGATGACAGGGAGCTGTCAAGGATTTTTGAACAGAGGAGTGGCCTCCTGAGCTGTTGTTTGCATAAGGAAGATGAGTAGATAAAGGAAGGATAGGAGAGAGTGGAGGTGGAGGGCTTTGTTACAAGGCATTTATAATAATCCTGAGTGGCCTTAGTAAGAGGTAAAATGGAAGCAGAAAGGTGATGGATGGAGATATTACAAAGGAAATTTAGTAAATGAGTGTATTTGAAAGGTAGAGAAAAGAGAAGAATCAAAGAATCCTTGGGTTACAAATATGGGAGAATGAATGAGTGATGTTGCCATTGATAGAGAAAGTAAAGTCATAAAGAGATGGGGGAAGGCAATAAAGTCCATTTTTTACATGTTGATTTTGAGGTATTAGTGAGACATCCCTTTGGCAGAAAGTATAGGTCTGGAGCTCAGAAGAAAAGCCAGGGATGGAGACATATACCCGGGAGTTGTGTGAATGGAGGCAGTAGTTGGCAAAGGAGGAAATACAAAGGGAGAAAAGGAGAAGGTTAAGGTCAGAGATTGAGATTACCAACCTTGAGTAGAGAAGAGGAGGAATCAAGGTAGGACGTTAGAAGTTGTAGGTCAGGTGTCAGTTTGCATTGGTAGTGGAAGTTTTTCACTGGGTATTATCAGATCTGAGAAAGAAAGAAAAGAAGGAAAGCAAGAAAGAAAGACAAAAGTGGAAAAAAGGAGGAAAGAAAGGAAGGAGGAGGAAAGAATAAAGAATGTCAAAAGAAAAGGAGGGAGGGAAGGAATAAAGAAATACAGAAAAGAAAGATGGAAGGAAAGAGGAAAATAAAGGAAGGAAGAAAGAAGGGAGTGAAGAAAGGAAGAAAGAAAGACAAAATTATATATATATTATATATGGAAAGGAGAGAAAGAAGGAAATAAGGAAAGAGGAAGGAAAGGAAGAAAGAAAGAAAAAGAAAGAAAGAGAAAGAATGGAAGAAAAAGTGATTAGCTTAGATCACTCAAGGGAATACTTTTTCCTCCAGAGAAAATGAGGAAAGTGAATATTTTCCTCATGATGACCAAGAATCCATCCTAAGTCTTTGTCTCCTTCTTTTGTAGTGGTGTCGGATCTATGTGCCACTGGAGATCATGATTGCCAACAAATTTGCACAAGCACTCCAGGCTCATACACCTGTTCCTGCCGGGATGGTTTCACCCTGAACAGTGATGGGAAAACCTGCAGTGGTCAGTGCCCCTCAGAATCCCCATCCCCAGTTCCTGGAGTGGGGGGTGGGAATCACACATTGGGATAATCAAGTGGGAAGAGAGACAGAAAGGCCTGTAGCTGATGTGTCTAGGAGAGGGGTTGTCTACATTTTACTCACATAAGAGACATCTGGGGTTAGAGTCTTGTGGTCATCTTGAGAAGGGTACTTAATTCTCCCTTTTTAGTTGATCGCAGGATGCAATGAAGACAAAATCTCTGGGCATAAGGTTGAGGATGCTTTCCCTGTGAGCTGGGTTCCCTCATCTGCAGTGTTCTACGGTCTTGTTAATTAACAATATTAACAATAACTTGTTAATTAATTAATGGTAATGAACAAGACCAGCATCTTTCTGTCTCCAATTGCCCATCACACAGAGCTAAGTGCAAAGCAAAGGGACATCACAGAATGTTATTAGGAGAATTGGGCTTCCCTATGTCTCTTCAGGCCCTCCTCAAAAGAAAGGTTCTGATAATCAATCAGTATCCTCTAGATCCTCAGCCCATGGCTTGAAAGAAAACAGGTGGTGGGTTGGAATATGAAGTTTCTCGGAAGCTGGCTGGTGCAGGGCATGGGATGTTGCACAGGGAGTCAGGAAGACCTCAGTTAAAATCATATCTCACATCCTTACTATCTGTGTTAACCTCAACAAATTCCCATAATTTCTTTTCAGTTTCAGTTTCTTCATCTGTAAATAGGGATAAAAATAACTCTTGCCTCATAGGGTTGTTGTGAAAATCAAGTGAGGTAACGCATGAAAGTGCTTGATAAATCTGTTATTGCTGTGTTGGTTAAGCCTGACGAAAGTGCTCATTGGGTTTGATGTTGAGGGATGGGAAGGGGGATGATTCAGAGCTGACTGGACTGGGCTGGGGGTAAGGAGAAGCAAGGAGAAGCCTTGGGGAACATCAGGCTTATTCAGATTTTCTAAATGGACACAAATTCTGGAAATTAATTGTCAGACTGGACTTGTGGACTCATTGAGCTGGAGGGTCCTTTGAGACCACCTAATCCAAACACTCCATTGTTATAGATGAAACTGATTTAACTTAAAATCAAGTGTCTTTCCCTAGAGCAGAGGATTCTGTTAAGAAAGGATTAGTCATTAAAAATTGAAGGTAAGCAGTCATTCTTTTAGTGAGAGGAAGAAAGAGCCTCTACTGACTGAGATCATCAACCATGGTCCCAGAAATCTATCCAGGCAGGGAAAGGCTTTGGTGGCAGCAAAAGAGTCAATTCAGAAAAGTGGGTAATGCTTTTTGCACCATATTTCTTTGTTCAGTCATTCTTCTTCCACAAGCGCCCTTGTACTCTCCCTGAGTCCTTTCTCATTCACTTAGGGAAAGGATCTGGTGAAGGACTAAATCTACACTCCCCCAGGGATCTGTGATTGGAAAGATGCTTGCAGGGGGCCATGTTTAACCCCAAAGGATGAATCTTTAAATCATGGTGGAATTTCAGGCAGTGTGACACTTAGGTAGTAAAGAGATTAGGGAAGTACTTCTTGCTACTTTTCACATTACCATATAGGTGATGACCTCCTTTAGCAATGCAGAAAGCATTGAAATAGGACCAGTTTGGGCCTGGCTGTCTTTCCAACTAGTCAATAAAGGTCTCATATATTCTTTCTTATATCTTCTCTTTTATTTCCCTCTCCCTTCTCCAGCCTGCAGTGGAGGTGGTGGAGGCTCTGCCACTGACCTTGTCTTCCTGATTGATGGGTCCAAGAGTGTCCGCCCTGAGAACTTTGAGTTAGTGAAAAGATTCATCAACCAGATTGTGGACTCATTGGATGTGTCTGACAAGCTGGCTCAGGTGGGCTTGGTACAGTACTCTAGCTCGGTCCGGCAGGAATTCCCCTTGGGCAGGTATAAAACCAAGAAGGACATCAAGGCAGCAGTCAAGAAGATGTCTTACATGGAAAAAGGCACCATGACTGGGGCGGCTCTGAAGTACCTCATTGATAACACCTTCACCATTTCCAGTGGGGCACGTCCCGGTGCCCAGAAAGTGGGCATTGTCTTCACTGATGGCCGGTCCCAGGATTACATCAATGATGCAGCCAAGAAAGCCAAGGAACTTGGTAGGACCTTACTGTCCTTCTCAGGGGGATAATCAGCCCCTGTACTTTTTTTTATTATTCTGTCTTAGAAGTTGTTTCATAAGGGTGTAGATTTAGGGTGTGGAAGGATTTTAGATCCTCCTAGATTTTACATTACAAACTGTAAAATCTAATTCAACTCCTTCCTTTCATAGCAGAGGAACCTGAAACCCAGAGTGTTAAGATAGTTGCTCAAAGTCACACAGAGAATAAGTAGCAAAATTAAGAGTTAAACCCTGGTATTCTCACTCTAAAATCTTTACTCTTTATACTATAATATACTATCTTTTCTCCCTCCCCTTCCCTTTCTTTCAATCCCCATGTCCGTGGATTGGACATCCAGGGTCCCAGCACCCTAAAGGATATTATCTTTATCCACTTCATACATTCAATCCCTTTGAGTTGACTTCATTCTGAATTTTTGAAGTATAGAGGTCTGAAGTCAAAGTTGGGAGGGAGAAGGGTATGGTGGGGTGGCAGGCTGCCAGTATTGGTTTCATTACAGGTATGGTATGGGAACTTGGTCATTTATTCAGTAAGAATGATAAATGACAAAATGATGATAAATGATATGATGATAAATTATGATAAAATGATAAAAACCCAGATAAATTGAACCTCAGTTATCTGAATATTCCCTCCTTGAACTCAGTTTTTAAGAGAAAGAATTAAATGATAAGAAAGCCACCTGAGATTATGAGTTTCATCGAGAAGAAAAACAGGGACAGCTAGGTGGTGCAGTGGATAGAGCACCAGCACTGAAGTCAAGAGGACCTGAGTTCAAATGTGGCCTCAGACACTTAACATTTCCTGGCTGTGTGACCCTGGGCAAGTCACTTAACCCCAATTGCCTCAGCAAAATATATATATATATATAAAATTTTTTAAAGGTCTGTCCTTGGACAAAGAATGGCAGGAAGTTAGATTTGGAAGAGCCTTTAGAGATGACCCAGCCCAATGCTCTCATTCTATGTCTTAAGCACTAGTATGGCAGTGCCTATTCTCCTGTGCTGTTTCCATCTCCAGCCTTGGACCAAGTGACACCTGCTATTCAAGGTGCTGGCCTGGAGGTCCATTTCTTGAACCTAACTCATCAGAGAAAGGTTCAATGAAAGAAGCAAAACTCTTAGGTCGCAAGATTTTGACTTAAAAGGAATCTCAGCTGTCTTTTAATAACAAAAATTATATTTCACATTCAATTAGGGTTAAACATCAGTTATCTCATTTGAGTCTTGCACATTCTTTGTATCTTTAAGGTAGTTAAGTATTATTGTCTTCATAATATAGGAGAGGAAACTGGGGCTAAGATTGTTGGAGTGTCCAAGGTCATATGAGTAAGATGTGACAGAGCCTTTGTAATAATAATAATGATGGCGATGATGATAATGGTGGTGATGATGATGATATTAATAATAATAACTGGCATTCATTTTGTGCTTTGATATGTTATGTCTCTTTTTTTCCCGAGGCAATTGGAGTTAAATGACTTGCCCAAGGTCACACAGCTAGGGAAAGTTAAGTGTCTGAGGCCAGATTTGAACTCAAGTCCTCCTGGCTTCAGGGCTGGTGCTCTATCCACTGCACCACCTAGTTGCTCTGATGTTGTCTCTTTTGAGCCTCATGTCACATCATTATCTTCCTTTTCCTTTTCAGATATGTTCTACAATTGTTTTATATACATACATATATCCATCCATCCATCCATCCATCTATCCATCCATCCATCCATCCATACATATAGATAGAAATGAGAACCTGAAGCCTAAGAGAGGTTAAATAATTTGCTAATGGTCAGTCAGTAATAGCCTAAGATAAGATTTAAATTCAGGTGTTCCTGAATCCAAGATTAGTCCTTTAGCTATCACCTAACATGCTTTGACTAAAAGAAGAAAGTGATCATAGATTTAGATTCAGGAAGGGGATTGAATCTCCAGAAAGGAAAAAAAGCACAGGGTAGAAGGTCCTTAGAAGTTCTTACACTCAAATAAGAAAGTGGAGAATGCATGAAGGAAAAGGAAGATGAGATGCTTGATTTCAGTCCCACAAATCAGTGAGCATTTTATGTCTAGCAAGTCCAGTTCTAGGCACTAGGCAACAGCAGTTCTTTGGCAAGAACTGACATTTACATAGCTCTATACAGTGAAGTAATATTGTATATATCAAACATAAAATAGTCCGCCTCAGGGTCTAAGTGTTGGACGTTCAGGGGAACAATCAGTAAAGGAGGAGATTGTTGATAAATGATCAAGTTAAATAATGTATATAAAATGCTTTGTCCATGTTAAAGCTCTCCACAAATATCACTCACCACTGCTATTGTCTTCCTATAACCGGAAAGAATGTAATATTGGATGGCTTCCTGGAAGAGGTGGGACTTGAACTAGGCAATAAAGAATAGATAGAGTTTGTCTGGGAAGAGGGTCTTTAAGGTATAAATGATAGAGAGGATCACAAGTTCAGAATTAGAAGGTAATTTAGCTAGCCCATTTAGCTCAACCCCATCATTTTTATAGATGAGGGAAGCAAAGCAAAAAGAAGCAAATGGCTGGTCCAGGTGATAGAGCTAGGACTCCAGATTCAAACCCGAAGTGTCTGACTCATAAGCTAGAACTTGGCCAGGGTTTGTGATCTGAACCCAGGTTTGTTGACTACCAATTTAGAGCTTGGCTAGGATTTGGGATTTGAACTCAGATCCTTGGAATCCAAGGAAGGACTCTCCCCACTGTACTATGAGAGCATTGGCCAAAGTCCAGCAGAAGCAGGGACCATGATGGTAAGATGTGAGGAAGTTTTCATGATTTGAGAGGAGCTGGGCTGGGTTGATAGATACAACTTGTACAAGGGTCTTGGCTTTCTGGAAATATCACATCTGAGGATGTGATCTATTTAAATTTCCTTTGGTGGAAAGAGAGGTGAGGGATTAACTTGCCCTTCTCTTCATCCTCCAGTAGATCGATGGAAAGGAGAACCCTCAATACATTTAGGAAAGCCCTGAAGATAGATTTTATTCCTTGACGGAGGAGGGTGAAGTTAGCTAAGTATGCATTTAGGAGCTCGAGGCTCACCCCCCTCCCGACCCTCATCCTCTTGCTTAGTTGCAGAACAGAAAATGCTGTTTTTACATCTTTCCTGCATCTCTCACCCCACCCCCAACCCCCATGTAGGAGCAGACCCTGTCCCAGGGAAAAGTGTCAGAGATCTGTGTCTGGCACTGATTTCCAGATAGACTTTGGTCCATTCATCTCACCACTCCCATATTCCTTCTTCTGTGCTGATATTGGGAGCCCTACTATTTGGGGTTGTTTGGACCTCCTGTGAAATGATTGACCATACATCAGGTAAATTTTTTGGACAATTTCTAAAGGAAAGTGCTCCCTTCTACAAAACATACCCTGTAATCACCAAGAAGGGCCCAGAGATGAGAGTCACAGCATTCTTTCCTGTGTGATATAACCTAGGAAACAGTCTCTCCCTTCCTTGTGCCCTCCCCTTTCCCAATCCCCTCATTGTGACAGGGGGATTATGGGAATGCAATAGCCTTTCAAATATCCTTTTCTGTGAAAAGGCCTTAATCAGTTCCCATGGATCCAGGTTGTTGGAGGAATGGAGGAAGGGAGGGAGAGTTAGTCCTACAGCCAGCTGAACAGGGAGAGGAGTTACTGTTAAGCAGAGCTGCTGCTTCTGGGGATCTGGAAAGTAGTAACCTCTGATGCATCCTGGGATTTGGAGATTGTCTTGTGATTACACAGCGATGATGGGAGAAAGAACAAGAAAGAAGGGAAAAGGAAAAGGGTAGAGTAAAGGGAAGGGAGGAAAGGAAAAGAAAGAAGGAAAGGAAAAGAAAGAAAGGAAGGGAAAGGAAAGAGAAGGGAAGCTAGGTAATGAGAATACAAAAATACTTCATAATTTTCCCTTCTTCCTCATACATATGGGGCCTCAGCATTGAACTCACTCTACCTAGGGATGACCTTGACTTCCATACTTCCATACTTCCTAGTAATAATCCTGATCCCTCCCTTTGTCCCATAGCGTTGGTGCTGGGGCCCATGTTACTTTGGGTCCAACACACTTTCTAAGGCCAATCTTGGGCTATGTGCCCCCTAGGAATGACTATGGGTCCTGTACCCCCAGGGATTGCCACAGGTCCTTCACACTTCCTAGGGATGTTTGGGGTTCCATATCCTTTAGACACAGCCCTAAGATTCAGTGTGGAATAATGATAAAATGTTAAGCTGTGCTTAAAGTCAGGAAAACCTTGGACTTGAATCCTGCCTCTAATCTACTTATTATGTCACCATGCCTCTCTGGGCCTCAGTTTTTTCACCTGTAGAATGGAGATTATATATGGATTATAATACCAATATCACAACAATTTCTAGATTTCTGCCTCCCCCCTCACCTGCATGAATCCTCCCCCCATAACAAAAAACAATACATCAAGAAATTTGATCAACAATGACCACATCTGAAAGTTATGCAACAATTAACCCCCATAATCTCCTACCTTTCCACTAAAAGAATGGTGCTTGTTCATTTCTTATGATTCCATGTGCATTCATTCTGAAAAATTGTTGCCTATGATACTTACCATATTTTAATAGTGTATCCTTGTTAAAGTTGTTCTTTCCTGGAGAAGTTTTATTTCCTCCAAGGCACCATGTATGGGCCAGGTGCCTTTCTTCCTCCCGGGTACCCTCCCAATAACTGAGACAATGGGAACCTTCAGTGAAGGGGCAATCCTTCTGCTCCATGATGGCAGAATCAGGCAAGCAGAACTTTACTCTTGCCTTCAGGAGACATGATCCCTTTTCTCCTTTTAGGGTTTAAGATGTTTGCTGTGGGTGTTGGCAATGCAGTGGAGGATGAGCTGAGGGAGATTGCTTCAGATCCCGTGGCAGAACATTACTTTTATACCGCTGACTTCAAGACCATCAACCAGATTGGCAAGAAACTTCAGACGAAGATTTGTGTGGGTGAGTTGGAGGAATGGGAGAGATGGTCTAGACATTGGAAAGCCATGTTAGGAGAGGGACAGATGGACTTCTTTATTCAGGTTATGTCAGATCTGAGGGTTATGTCATTGGAGTGGCAACAGTACTGGAAGTGGGCAGAACCAAGACTAAGAGTTTATCTATATAGGAAGAAGGCTGGCAGGTACCATCATGGGCTGGGTCATGAGCAGATGAGGTCCAAAGTCCGGCAACAGGGTCCTCGGTTGGGAGACTGAAGGACAAAGGGTCTTGGCAGACAGTTGGGCTGCCAGCAGTTGAGGCTTGGGAAGAAGGTATAAGAGTCATGAGGTTCATATGGCCCCCTGGCATGGCCCAGCCTTGTACAGATGTGTAGATTGATTAGGGAATGGAGTTCTGGTCTAGCTCCAACCTACCATATTGATTTATCTCAGTTTACTTGGAGGGATCATCTAGGCAATTCCTGAAGTCCACATCACCTACTTAAAAGCAGAAAAGTGCCCTATCAGGGTCTACGACATATTTCTTGAGCTAGAGTCTCCCCTAAACTTGTGCTGTCTCAGAGGGACTCCCAACATCTTTCTCAGTTCTTCTTTAAGATTCACAGAGATTGCACACGTCTCCTAGCATTCACAAGAGCTCCCAGCATCTTCCCTGACACTGAGAACGGCTCAGTCTCTCCTTCACTTCTCTCCCCTGGCCCAGACAGACACAGCCTGCATTTCCCTTAATACTCACAGGGAAACTCATCCCTTCTTTCAGTTTTCCCATAGACTTTGGCATGGTTTCTAACACTCCTGGGGACTCCAAGCATCTCCTTCTGCTGTCTCGGTTCTCCCAGTGACTCCCCACCTCTGCCAAGAATTCCCACACTTTTTCCCTTCTCTAACCACAGCAATCACTAGGACACTCTCAACATCCTCCCAGCTATTAGAGAAACTCCCGGAATCTTCCCTGGTTTGTAAAGAAGATGACAGGACTAAAGGAGGTCCCAAGAGTTCTTCTTAGGAGCTGGGGAGATGCTGACTATCATCTGCCTGAGTTCTGCCCTAGATCTCAGAGACTCCCAGGGTCTTCCATGGCCTGCTTTGCTGGTTAGAAGCTTGGCCCTGGATGGACCTGAAGAGGGGAGGGGTAGGTGGTGGGGACTAGCTGGCTCAGAGCTTTATCTCTCTCTTGTTTTGGATTTGATCCAGAGGAGGATCCATGTGCCTGTGAGTCCGTTGTGAAATTCCAGAACAAGGTGGAGGAGCTTCTTCAGACCTTGACACAGAAACATATCCTTTTCTAGTGGACATGGGTTGGACTTCTGAGTAAAGGTCAGGGTGGGCCCAGAGATGGAGGACCTGGCAGCTCAGGCAGAAGGAGAATGGGCTTGGGGCTGGGTCCCCTCATTAGACATTCGTCTCTGCCTCCGAAGACACCAGGATTCAATTGGGTTGAATTCAACCCAATTCAATTAAACAAGCATTTCTTAAGAACCCATTTCTCCAGGCGGCTTCATGATGCCCCTAATTTATAGTGCCCCCTAAGTAGCTAGTATTAAAGTACCTTATATTTATTCTCTCTCTCTCTCTCTCTCTCTCTCTCTCTCTCTCTCTCTCTCTCTCTCTCTCTCTCTCTCTGTCTTTGTATGTTTCTGTCTCTTTCTCTTTGTGTGTTTCTGACTCTGCCTTTCTTTTCTTTTTCTCTTTTTCTCCTTTCTGTCTCAGTCTCTTTCTTTTCTCTTTTTTTGTCTCTGTCTCTGTCTCATTGTCTCTCTGCCTTTGTATCTGTTTCTGTCTCTCTCTTTGTGTGTTTTTGACTTTCTTTTCTCTTTTTGCCTCTTTCTCTCCTTTCTGTCTCTGTCTCGGTCTCTGTCTTTCTTTTCTCTTTTTCTGTCTCTCTCTGTCTTTGTCTCTCTTTCTCTCTGTCTCTGCCTTTGTATCTGTTTCTGTCTCTTTCTCTTTGGGTGTTTTTGACTCTTTCTTTTCTCTTTTTGTCTCCTTCTCTCCTTTCTGTCTCTTTCTTTTATCTTTTTCTGTCTCTTTCTGTCTCTGCCTCTGTCTTTCTCTCTGTCTCTCTGCCTTTGTATCTGTTTCTGTCTCTTTCTCTTTGTGTGTTTTTGACTCTTTCTTTTCTCTTTTTGTCTCTTTCTCTCCTTTCTGTCTCTATCTTGGTCTCTGTCTTTATTTTCTCTTTTTTTGTCTCTCTCTCTGTCTCTGTCTCTCTGTTTCTCTCTGTGTTGCTCTGTCTCTGTCTGTCTGTTTCCTCTTTCTCTTTGTCTGTGTCTCTTTTACTGACCTTCAAAGTCAGGAAACAAGTTCAAATTCTCCCTTTGACATGTACTGATGCTTTATAGAAAATGCTTTCAGACTCCAGGGGACAAATAAGGTGCCAACCTTCACTAGCAGAGGGAGTTTTTTTTTCCCCTTAGGGAACCATTGAAGTAACATATCCAGTCCTTTTCTCTATCCCAGTGTATCTATATTCTTATTCCCATAGACTATAAGGGCATTATGAGTATAGACAATTTCATTCTTTATTTCTGTATCCCAAGGACCTAGCACAGAACCTGGCTCTATAGTAGGTGCTTAATAAATGTTTATTGATTAACTGATTGAAGGAGCTTTGCTAGGTGTTAGGGATATAAAAACACATAGGAAATAGTCCCTTCAGACAACCTGAGTCAATTTAAAAGTTATTTGAAAAACAGTGAGGAAGAGATGGACTTCCTGTTTGGTGTCCCTAGGAAAGTGTGCTTATTATGTGTGCTAGTGGAGAAGCAGGGCCACATGTGATGCCTTCTGAGGATAGAGTTGCAGAGAGTATTTGCCTTGGATTGGTTTGCTTAGGCGTAAGCCTGAAATGTGTGATTCTGAAGTATTGTTCCACTTTCTGTGTGACCATAAACTCTCTGGACTTCATTTCCTAATCTATAAAATGGGGCAATTCTACAATACAGATAGAAGCTAGAGAAGAGATGGGAATTTGAGCCAATGGGCCAAGGATTGTGTAGATGGCCTGAAGAAATATCAAAGTGTTGGGGATGAGTGGGCAAGCCAATGGGAAGGGCATAGACACAGGGGAGGGGAGAAACTCATTTCTATTACAAGGGTGCTGTGGCTGGACCCCAGTTGTCCTTCCTTAATCACACTCACTGGAAGCTGTATCTAAAAGGCTTGCTGCCCTGGAAAACAATGTGATTTAGGATCTTATGAAGAAGGCCTGATCTCTCCTTTATGTTCCTCCTGGCTTTCCTCCTTCACATACTGTTACATGCTGGGGAGCCTCCAGCTCTCCCTGAGAGCAGCTCAGTCATCTTCTCCATCCGTCTTTCTATAGCTGAGAATCTAGTCTCATCAACA
The DNA here is from genome assembly GCA_023553655.1 of Myrmecobius fasciatus. Lineage (NCBI taxonomy): Eukaryota > Metazoa > Chordata > Mammalia > Dasyuromorphia > Myrmecobiidae > Myrmecobius > Myrmecobius fasciatus. Next base: position 8,593 of record JAJPUD010020510.1, on the reverse strand, counting down.
TCCTCCTTTTGGGGGAGATGATGGGGACTGGAAGACTGGGATGCTCGGGGTAGGACTCTTGGGGGTTGTATGTCAGTCTAACCAGCCTTTTCATCTAATGTGTATCTAGAAAACCCTGAAAAGAGGTGTGAGTGTTTGTGTGTGAGTGAGTGTGTGTGTGTATGTGTATATCCAAAGGAGTTTTGATTTTCATTTTTATTATTCAAAGCTTAATATATTTCCATATTTTGGGTCAACTTGGACTTGACTATGAGTTCTGTGGACCTTCTGGTGAACTCCCATTTTCTGTTTATAGAATGATTCTATATAACTTAATTTAAGTGTTAAATATATATTGGAAGAGATTGAGTTTCTGGCTGAAAAGAAAATGGGACTCATTGGAATACTTTAATGGTGTAATTCCTTTGATACTACTCTGGATTCCTGCAAAGAAGATCAAGATATATCTAGATCTAATGGAGATTCTTAGACTCTTTGTCAGTCCAGAGATTAAGGTGGACCCATAGTGGATCTATCTAAAGAGTTCAATTTAATTCAATTCAGTTAATTTAGTTCCATTTAACAAGCATTTATTAATGTACCAGGCACTGTGCTGCATATTTTTCATGCACCGACAAAAATAAAACATTTTCCCTTCTCAAAGAGCTTACATCCCCTGGAAGGTCCCTTGAGGGCTGCTGGCCCCTAAGATTTATTCTCAGTTTTCATTCTCAATAAGATACAAAGTTGATGGTCAGCATAAAGCTGCTCTAGTCCTTGCTATTGCATCAATCCTTGTACCATCCACAAGATGTAGCTCCTGCTTTCCCCATCATCTCCCAAATCTACCCCAGCTACCACAGGAGGGACAGTCCCAATCCCAATTCCCCTTGTCAAACATGCTGTACTCTGTGTAGTCAAGTCAACAAGCACTTATCAAGCACCTACTATGTGCCAGGCACTGCACTCAGTATTTTGCAGATACTGCCCTTCTGCTTTCAGAGTGTAGATGGAGGTTCTGCCCTGTTAGCCTCCAAACCCTACTTCTGGGGGGTACATTCCCCATATTTGTCCATTTCTTCTTTGTGCTCCTTAGGGCTCAATGGATTTTCCTTTTGGTCCTGCTTAGTCTCATGTTTCAGGCATCAGACTATTTATATTGGAGCATATATAAAAGGTTTTTCAGAATATCTCCAAATGTGCAGAAACATCCTGTTCAAGACTGATCAAGGGTGACAGAAATCATTAAAGATTCCCAAACTCCACCTAGTTTCTGTGTCATTGCTGTTATAGCCTGCTCGTCATTCTCAAACTTTTAAGAGATTCTTAATTCTCTTTTTAAGAGAATTCTCTGGCCTTTTTGCCATTGTGGAGGTCACACTGTGTTCTTAAGGCTCTCAGGAACTCTGTCAGGGGATTCCAAGATGTAGAAGATCCTACGAAACCTTAACCTTCATCCTGCCATTTCTTCTATCCTTCTTGACCTACCCTGTCAAAAGTCTTCTGCAAGATGCTACTAATCACTGGGGGCAACTATGGCCCCATAGTGTATAGAGTGCTGAGTCTGGATCAGAAAGACTCCTGTTCCTGGGTTCAATTATAACCTCAGATATTTACTACTCAGATACTGGGTCATTTAATCTTATTTGACTCAGTTTCCTCACCTCTCAAATAAGCTAGTGAAAGAAATGCAAAAACTACAGTAACTTTGCCAAGAAAATACCTAATGGGGTCATGAAGAGTTGGACGCCATGAACAGCAGTATATAGCAAGCATTGGAGATTCAAAGCACAAAAATTACACAAATCTCTGGTCTCAAAGAATTTACATTCTATTGGGGAAGACAAACTATACACCTATAAGCAAATACAAAATAAATACAGTCTTTTAGCATTTATTGAACACTTACTATATATATGCTAGGCACTGTGCTTCAAAGAAAGGCAAAAAAATATTGGTTCCTGCTCTTATGGAGCTCAGAGTTTAATGGGGGAGACAGCATGCAAACAGCTGTGTGCAAACAAGAGATATATGGGTTACTTGGGGAGAAGGCAGTAGCTGCTGGATTTATGTGAAAGTGATTAAATTATTGATTATGTAAAGAATTTAAAGGAGAAATTTACTCTTCATGATACAGGGAGGAGGAGAGAAGGATCCATCTTGTAGAGAAGGAATTCTTATCTTCTTCTGGTTTGCATTTGCCGGTCCCTCCTCTCCAAGATGTTCTCCAAGAGAACCCCTGGGCTTTTCCTACTGCTCCTTTAAATAATCCAACATTTGCTGAGCACTGACTAGAGGCAAGGACTAGTGTTTGGGAGCAGGGATGGGTACTCAAAACCATGGGTGGGGGGTATCCTCCTTCCCTGTCAGGGCCTTTGCTTTGAATCATTTGGAGGCAAAGAGGTGATTCACAGTCTAAATTTAACTGGATGCTTCTCTCCCCAGAGAGTCTCATTTGCCTATGACAAGGCTGATATACTTCACTTAGAGGGATGCTTTCTCCAAAAATGAATGAATTTAAAGCTTTTTTGGTGGCAGGAAATAGAATTAAGTACAATTTCTTGCCATTATTCTGGACTGACACATTGGGCTCCATCCATACTCTGTAACTTCCTTCCTCAATTAGGAAGGTTGCCTTGTTCAGAGTGTACCCTAATTGCTTGATTTTGGAGCTGGGTTGCTGTCACTTGTGTCCTTGCCAGCCCCCCTTTTCCCCAAAGTGAGAACTTGATATCTTACCATCCCCTTTCTTTTTTTAACCTCCTGTAGGACCTGGGGAAACAAATTAGTTAATGTGCTTTGAGCTCTCTGGAGAAAAACATAAGGGGTGTGTAATCACACTCACTAATCACTGGTTTGCTCCTCTGTGGCCCTGGGATATGATGGATGGGTGTGGGCCCAGTGGTAGTAGAACCAGCTGGAGGGTGGGCCTTCTCTTCCCTGGCTGGAACAGGATGCCAGGTGGCCCTGGACTCTCAAGGGATGGAAGGAAAACAGATGGCAGAGGCAGCAGAATCCCAAGATGTAAATATTGAGGGCAGAGGGAGGAACAATGCAGGTGGTGGGGAGGGGGGGGAGGATGTTGTCTGGAAGCTTAATTCTGCTCAAGGCAAGGAAAAAGTATCTGACAATGAGAGCTGAACAAAAAGGGAATGGGCTGCTCTGGGAGGTAGTGAGTTCTCCATCTCTGGAGGTCTTTAAGGGGTAGTTGTCCAACTTCCTCTGCAAAATTGAAGAGAGATTTTGGTTCAGGCAATGGTCAGGATGCTCTCTACAATCCTGTCCTGCACTGCAAATATGGGGATCTGTGCTGGTCATGAGTGAACTTATTCTGAGCAAGGGAGTGGAAGGGTGACCAGGGAAGACTTCAGGAACTGTACATAGCCTGTGGATCAAGTCACAAGTTGACAGTCACAGGCTTTACAGCAGGGAGATTCTGGGATTGATACCTTCTCAATGAATCAATTAACATATGTTAGGTGCCTACTATGTTTCAGACACTGTGTTAAGAGCTAGGGATAGGGATACAAAAAGAGACAAAAGATATTTCCTGACCTCAAGGAGCTTACAATCTAATGGGAGACATAACATGCAAACCAATATATTACAAAGCAAGCTATATGCGGAATAAATTAGAAATACTTAATAGAAAAGGCACTAGAATTAAGAAGAGTTGGGGAAGGCTTAGAAGGTGGGATGTTAGTTGGACTTAAAGGAAGTTAGGGAGGTAGAATGGAAGAGGGAAAGTGTGCTAGCAAGGGGGATTGCCAGAAAAATATCCAGAAGTAAGAAATGGAGTATCTTGTTTGTGGAACAGCTAAGCCATTGTCATTGGATCAAAGATGTGTATAAGGGCACAGGGAAGGTAGGAGGGGGCTACATAGGAAGGGCTTTGAGTGCCAAACAGAGCATTTTGTATTTGATTTTGGAGGCAGCAGGAGATCCCTGGAGTTTATTGAGCAGGAAAGTAACATGATGAGACCTGACTTTTAGCAATCACTTTGACAGCTGAATGGAGGATGGAATGGAGTGGGGATAGACCAAAGGCAGGCAGACCTATTGGCAGCTATTGAAAAAGTTCAGTTGTGCTGTGATGAGAGCCTGCAATACACTGGTGACAGTTGTCAGAGAACAGAGGAACAAGTGTTGGAGAGATGGTGCAAAGGTGAAAATTACAAACCTTGTGGATATTGGGTATGGAGGGGCAGGGTGAGAGAGAAAGAATGAAAGGTCCAGGATGTGATCCTGAGGGATGGAAGGATGGCATTGCCCTCTACAGTAAAGGGGGTAAAGTTTAGGGGGAAATACAATGAGTTTTAGACATGTTGGGCTTATGATGTCTACTGGACATCCAGATTGAAATGTAGGAAAGGCATTTGGAGATCAAGATTAGAATTCAGGAGAGATGGTGGGCTGGTAAAGTATATTTGAGAATCATTAGCATTAGACACTGGAATTAAATCCATGGAAGCTGATGAAATTACTAATTATAGTATACAAGAAGAAGAGAATAAAGGTTAGTACAGAACCCCAAGAGACGTGTGAGATTGGAGGACATGATCTGAATGAGAATCCAGAAAAAGAGACTGAGAAGAAACAGTCAAAGATGTAGAAGAAAAACCAGCAGAAAATGGCATCCTGAAAACCTAGAGAGGAAGAAAATCAATACTGTCAAAGGCTGGAGAGAGGGCAAGGAAAATGAGGTTTGAGAAAAAAACCATTGGATTTGGCAACCAAAAGATCAATAGTTTTACTTAGCTTAGTTAGTTAAAATTTACTTAATTAAAATTGTTACTTTTAGAGAACAATTTTAATGGAATGATAAGGTTGGAAGCTGGATTGTAAGGGGTTAAGAAGCAAGTAGGAGGAGAAAAAGTGGAGGAATTTATTGGAGATGAAATTTTTTGAGGAGTTTAGCTACAAAGGGACAAAGAAATATAAAACTATAATTAGCAGGGAGGGAAGGACCAGGAGAGGATTTTTCAGGAATGGGAGACATGGGCAGATTTGTAATAGCTAGGAGATAAGCCAGTAGAGAGGTAGAGATTGAAAATAAGTGAAAGAATGGGATTGACAAAAGGGACAAATTATTGGAGGAGACGGGATGGAGCGGGACCACTTGAGCAGGTAGAGAAGTTGACTTTGGTAAGGAGTAAGGTCATTTCATCATTTGAAATGGGTGAAGGACCAGAAAGTGACAGATAGCCGAGAGACAAGAGATGAGAGACAAGGAAGATGGGGGAGTTCCTAACAAATGGCCTCAATTTTTGGGAGTGGTAAAATGAGACAAAATTCTCATCTTGAGAGGGTGGGAGGAAGGGGAACCATGAGAGGTTTGAGGAGTGATGAAAAAAGAACTGGAAGAGCTGCTGTAGAGAGTGGGGTGATAAGGGAGATAAGCCCTCAGCAGCAATGAGGGCTCAGGTAAAGTTGGATAACATAAATTTGCAGTGGTCACAGTCAGAACAATTGTATGATTTCCTCCACCTTTATTCAGCAGTAAACTTATAAGGGTAAAGGCTGTGAAAGGTATCAGTGATCCAAGATTGAGTCTTGAATGGGCGTAATCAGTAATATGATGAGGCTTTAGAGATTCAGGAGAGGACAGTGTAGAGTTGAATTGGTTCCCCAAGGAATCAAGTTAGGGAGAAGAGAAAAGAATGACTGGTGTAGGAGAGGGCCTGGGAGAGAATTAAGGAGTAAAGGCATTGGAGGTCATGATGAGGATGTAGAGCAGGACAATGGAAGGGAAGATAGGGGGAGAGGTGAAAGACCAATGATTATGTATTTGTATATAACAGGGTCTCTAATTTTTTTGTGTTACTGCTCCCCTTTTGGCAGTCTGGTGAAGCCAGAATGTTTATAAATCAACAAGATAAAATCCATAGGATTACAGAGGAAATCAATTATATGGAAATAATTTTCTCTTTCATTGTCCCTCTTCTGTCCCTGTCTCTGTCTCTCCATATACACACATATATGTATGTATACATATATATGGTATATGTACATACATGTATACATACATCTATATATTTCTTTCTCCCCCTTTCTCCTTCCCTCTCTCCTCTCCATCTTTGATTATCTCTCTGTCTCTATCTATTTTCCTCTTCCTCCATCCCTCTGTCTAGCTCTCTGCTTCTGTCTCTCTTCTTCTCTCCCTTCTCCCTTTCTCCCTCCCTTTCTCTCTCTTTCTCCATGTGTGTCTCTGTGTCTCTTTCTCTTTCTCTGTCCCTCTGTCTGTCTCTCTTGTTCCCTCCCTCCATCTCTCTCTCTCATTCCCTACCTCCCTCTCTCGTTGTCTCTTCCTCCCTCCCTCTCTTTATTCATGGGCCTCCGTTAAGAATCCCTGCTATATAAGGAGAGTTCAGAGGCCATATGGTGTTATGGATAAATATTGACTATAGAACTATGTGGGTGGAAGCCTGGCTGTGATACACACTGCAAGATATCTCAATGCTTGATGCCCAGGGAACTCTCTAATGTTGTATATCATTCAATATTACTTTGGAAGAACGAGTTTAATCACTAGGAGGTGTGAGTAAACAATGGAAAAAAAAGAATGGTTAGGGGGACCTATTTACCCTAAACCTTTCTAATATCTCTACTTCCACCTCAGGTCCTTAGTTATCTTTAGAAGGACCCTGAGAGGCTGTTATTTTATAAATAAGGAAATTACAAAGTCACACAGATAGTAAGTGCTGGAGGTAGGATTTGAACCCAGGTTCTTGACTTCAGAATCAGTGTTTTTTGCATGTTCCATACTGCCCCTTTCAATCCATCCTAGGAAGCTGTCAGATTAATTGTCTAAATTGCTCTTGGTTTCTTTTCTCGTAGATCTGACTTTTCTTGCACAGCAAGATAACTGTAAAAATATGTACACACATATTCGATTTGTCAAGTATTTTAACATAATTAACATGTAGTAGACTTCCTGCCCTTTAGGGGAGGGATGGGGACTGGGGGGGGGGGAATTTGTGACAGAAAGCTTTGCAAGGGTCAGTGTTGAAAAATTACCCATACATATGTTTTGCAAATAAAAAGCTTTAATAAATAAATAAATTGCTCCTGGTTTCTTGCTAATCATGGACTGTCTTCTAGGGCAGGTAGGCAGCATAGTGGATTGAGTGCTGGGCTTGGGATCAGGAAGCCCTGAGTTCAAATCTGGCCTCAGATACTTAGTTGTGTGACCCTGGACAAGCCACTTAACATTTGTTTGGCGCAGTTTCCTCATCTGTAAAACGGGGACAATAATAACACCTGTTTCCCAGATTATAAGGATCTAATGAAATAATATTTGTAAAGTGCTTAGTGCAGATGTGTGGCACATAGTAGGTATTTAATAAACTCACATTGTGATGAAGGTGATGAACCTCAGACATCACTTTAGAGCAAAGCCAGGGAATGAGCCCTAGGGTGCCTCACACCTGAGCCTTCTAGGCTCTGGTTTGCTCCCTTGACCCACAGACAAAAAGGACAGAGGTACACCCTACCCAAATACCCAGAAGAAGCTTCCTGGTTGCTAACTCCTGCAGAAACAAGTTCCATGTGATGACAAATGTTCACCCACAAGAATGAGGGAGAAAGAAACTCGATGACCTGAGATTTATTGTATTCTAGTTGTGGAGTCATTTTAATCACGTCCAACTCTCCATGAACCCATTTGGCATTTTCTTGTCAAAGACACTGGAGTGATTTGCCATTTCCTTCTCCAGGCCATTTTACAGATGAGTAAACTGAGGCAAACTGGGTGAAATACCTAGGATCACACAGCTAGTAAGTGTCTGAGGCTGGATTTGTTCTCAGAGGGATGGGTCTTCCTCACTCTAATCCCAATGCTCTGGGCACTATGGCACCACCTAACTGCCCTAGGATTTGAGACCATGCCCACTTCGTTCCACTCAGCCCTATTCAATTCAACTTAAGACACATTTCTTCCATGCTTACTCCATCTGAGGTATTCTGCTAGGTGTAGAGACACAGGGCCAGAAAAACAAAAATAAGAACAAAACCAGAAACGGTACCAGCTCTCCAGGAACATACATTCCACTGGGTTATATAAGACACACAGCAAAATTAACAATAGGTAATCTGAGGAGAGAGAGAGAGAGTATAAATAACTGGGGTGATCAGTTAAGCTTTCCTAAAGAGATAGCATCTGAGCTAAATCATGAATGAAGAGAAAGACTCCAAGAAATGGAGAGAAAGGAGTTCTCCCCTGCTACAGAGGATGGACCATGTAAGATCCATGTGAGAAGAATGGGCCAAGAATGAGTTCTGTAATCTACCTGTGGTTCAATTGATTCATTTTGACTTGTTCAGAACAAAATAGACTAGTCTAATGATTTGGCCCTACCTGGAACAGACCATTCCTGGGGGAAGCAGTGATAGAGACCAAGGTTCCCCTTTTTGTCTGCCATTTATTTTGTCCTTTCTAGGACTGTGTCAGCCTTTCTTGTATGCTGTCCTCTGAAGGAGATATTCCTCTGTTTATTTCTTGTGTTCCTCTTATGAGAAATGCCTGTAACCTATGTCATTCTACTAGAGATGTTCTTTGAAGCTGACCTTAGTTCTGACCATTCAAAATTGTCTAAACATACCCAGCCATATTATT
>JAJPUD010020509.1:7962-24576 GCA_023553655.1 Myrmecobius fasciatus | reverse complement strand
AGGAAGGAAGGAAGGAAGGAAGGAAGGAAGGAAGGAAGGAAGGAAGGGGAAAAGGGAGTGAGGGAGGAAAAGAGGGAGGGAGAAAGAGAGAGGAAGAGGGAGGAAAAGAAGGAAGAAAGGAGGGAGGGAGGGAAAGAGGGAAGGAAGGAAGGAAGAAAATTTACATGTTATATACTGTATTAGTGATGGAAATATAATTACAAACAAAAAAGGTACTCTCTGACCATAAGCCCTCAAGGACTTTGAGTTCTGATGGGAGAAGACAACAAATGCATGAATGCCAAAAAGTAGGGTGAGGACAGGAATGGAAATTTGCACAGAGACATGGTAAGGATATAGAGCCTTGTAGCACTGGACACTTACCAAGATAAAGTCTTGTTAATGATGAACTACCGTTCATCGGAGTCCTGGGACCCGGGATGGAGTCCAATGTTCCAGTGGAATGTTCAGGATGGTGACCAGAGAAAGGGGAAGCCTAGTGTAAAGATGGCTAGGAAATGGTATTAAAATCCAAGAACTGAGGCCAAAACTGATTCAGGTGGGTAGGAGATAAGGATTGTGACACAAAAATAGAAGGCCTTGTAAAAAGACAGCAAGGAAGTGGCCTGGAAGTCTGGGTCTTGGCAAGATAAAATGAAACTTCACCACTGAGGGGATCCAAGGATCAGTTCCAGGTTTCTAGTTGAAAAGAAAACATTTCCACTTGCGTGCTTCACTATCACCTGAAATGCAGTAAGTCTTAAGTTGAATTCATCATCTTTCCATCAAAAAATGGTATTCACAATTAATGGAACTACTTCTGCCCTGTCACATCATTAGAGCTGTTTGCCCAGACAATACTTCACTTCTTTGGAAGTATAACAAAGAAACAACATGGAGTAGAAGTATTCTGAGTCAACAAAATGAGCTGTGATTTATTGGCTCGTGCCTTCCCTGAAGAGCTAGCCTCTTTGGGCTCTAATTTCATATCTCCAAGAACCCTTTGCATATTTTCAAATGAATGTCTCACAATTATCTACATTCAATGTGTCTAAAATCCAACTCATCATCTACCCCCCAACCTAGATTTGCCTCTTAAATTCCCCCTTAGTCAAGGGGGAGAACATGAAAAACCCTGTATGTAGGTTAGATCTCACTCTTCTGAGCCTCAATGTGATTCCTGGAGAAAAATAATTCACTCTATGAGTGTTCACTGGTACCTACTCCCTTTTTGGTTCCCATAGGCAGAGATGACCCTGAAACTTATAATCCCACCTCCCCATCATCCTCCAAGAACTGGGTTGAGTGTGGGTGGAAGCTGGCAGTGAAATGACACTGGATGTCAGGGAACTCCTTTGCCTTCAACCCACTTTCTTCCTGTAATTGGTTTTCTTTGTCTCCTTCTGAGCAGCTTGTGTCAGAAGCTGTCTATTTCCAGGGCTTGCTCTTGCTCGCTATTTTTATTTTCCCCTACCATATTCAAAATAAAAGGGACTCTATTTTTATGCCAAACCTGTCTGCCTCCTCTTCTCACCAGATTGATTAGAATGCAACCTAACAAAAGAAAGAGAAAGGAGCTTGTTTTCTCCCTTCCTACCCCCACAAAATTTTCCTGTCCCAATAGACCAGCTGTGACAGCATTTATTTTTTTAAGGAAAATTTCTCTGGGTTTTTTGTGCTTGGAGATCAATAGATGCAGAGCTTGTTTCATGCAAAACATCACTACTGTTGTCCTGTGCCAACTTTGAACCTTTGTGAAACACTTGAATATCCACTTGGATAAAAGGTACCACAGAAAGGAAGTACTATTCTTGAGAATATACAATAAAGTAGGAGTTACTCTTTCACTTATTCCTTTGAACTCCAAAAACATTATTGAAAAAAAAAAACTTCTAGCTCTATCATCTACCAAGAACAATGTTAATAGTAGAAATTCCAATTTGTTACTTCCATAATGGACTCAATTAGTTGAATAAGTAAGGAGAGCACAACAAAATAGACCAGAATGATATAAATACTTTGAAGAGTAGTCTTTACTTCTAAGGCTTCTAGTCACAGATGCAATTGAGGTTTACAGACACAAGCATAGTTCATTACTTATGCATTCAGGATAATAAATCCTAAAATAACAGACATGTTTCTACATTAAACTTTTAGGAAAAGAAAAACGTATTGTCCTTGCACATAGAATGTCTTCTATCTTCTACTTATAATAGCTAGCACTTATATAGCTTTAAAAATATTATCTCACTTTATCCTCCCAGCAACCTTGGAAGGTGAATACTATTACCTCAATTTTATAGATAAAGAAACTGAGGCACCATATACACCCAGAGAGAGAGATGTGAAATGCGGACCACAACATAACATTCTCATACTTTTGATTGAAGTTTGCTTACATTGTGTTTCCTTTATCTGATATGTCTTCTGTGTAGATACGATTTTTCTTGCACAACAATAAGTTTGGAAATATGTATACATATATTTGATTTGCCAAATATTTTAACATAATTAACACGTAGTGGATATCCTGCCATCTAGGGAAAGGGTGGGGAGTTGGGGGGAAAAATCTGTAACAGAAAGCTTTGTAAGGGTTAATGTTGAAAAATTACCCATACATATGTTTTGCAAATAAAATAAAATTTAAAAAAATAATAATAATAATTCTGAAAAAAAAATTGAAAGAACATAATAAAAAGAAACTGAGGCAGACAACAGTTAAATAACTGGCAGTTAAATGATTCATATAGCTAGTGAATACTAACTAATATGCTAATTCTTTCCTCAATCTATTCAAATGGAACCTTCCTTCAAGGTCTAGTTCAAGTTCCAAGTTCCTTATGAAGCCCATTTTAATTACTCAAGCCCTAACTAATAACACCTTAACCAGAAGACACTGTTGCCAAACTCCCTCTGCCTAAAGAAATATACTATGGATCTCAGTTTGTGTTCAGCTGGACTAAAGTCAAAGTGATAGAACTATAAATTATAGACACATTAATGAATATATTAACATTGTTAAAGAAGAAAGACCAAGATATGAGGGTTCAGAGCCCTTCCTGTATAGTTGTCCTTTATAAGGACTGGTGACAGCTTTTAATTAAGTAATAACATAATTATAAGTAATACTATAATTAATAATTAAAGAGTTTCCTTTTTAAATAATATCCTTCAGTTTATAGTTTTCTCCCCATTTCTCTTCCTTTTCCCACAGTGATCTCTATAGAATACCATATACCATTGTTGTCCAACAAGATATCCATTTTTCACTCCAAAATGTAAAAAGAAACAGGAATGCAAGTTCAGTATAATTTGCTCATTAAGTCAGGGACTTAACTATAAACCCAAGGATATCCTTCTAGGATTTCCAAGAGATGAATGGCTAAAAATTAACTTCAAGAAATGGTGAGACTGTTTTGACATAATGTCCTATCAAGGTCTTCACCAACTGGGGAAAATGTCTCCCTGGCACAGAAATGGAGGGGATCTGTCAAGGGTTATTCTGTTTCCCAAATCCACAAAATGTGGAATGACAGGATAATGACCTCTTGGGTATCCTGTAGGAATACAGTATCAGTTCCTAAGAAACCTGCTACAGAATTTCCTGCAATACTCAGAGAGAGCCTCATACTGATGAAGTGAAAGTGTTTGTCCATTTGCAAGCATTCAACCAAAGAGTATTCAATTCTTTCCTGAAATTAAATATAATTTTAAAAAAAGAAAAAAAAGAAATTAAATATAATTTCAGAAATAGAATGCTAGAAATGCATTTCCCTCTATTCGTGCCCTCAGAACAAAAAAAATCAATTGATCTTTCTTAATTATTACTATTCTCATTGTAAAGGCTTTCTAGTATTTGTAGTATAAAGATGTTCCATTTAAAATATTAGTATAATCTAGTTAAAATAATATCAAAATGTCATTTGGACCCAATAAATTTAAAGTTTTTTTAAGTTATGGCAAAGAAAGATAGAGAAGGGCTTTGAGGATAAATCTAGAAATCACATTAAACAAAATCCATTAGAATGCTTATTAACCCAAAGAGCTTTAAACTATGTATACTCATTAGCCAAGCAATACCACTATTAGGTCTGTATCCAAAAAAGATAAAAAAATAAAGAAAAAGAATCTATATATACAATATACATACATATATATTTAATGGTGGCAAAGAATTGATTATTGAGAGAATATCTATCAATTGGAGAATGGCTGAACAAGTTACTGTACATGATTGTGATGAAATTGCTATAATTGTGCTATAAAAAATGACAAGCAGAATGTTCTCAGAAAAACCTGGAATTGATGTAACATGAAATGAGCAGAAATATGAGAATACTATATGATGATCAACTGTGAATGACTTAGCTGTTCTCAGCAATACAATGAACCAAGACAATTCTGAAGAACTCGTGATTAAAAAAAAATGCTCTCTATCTCCAGATAAAGAACTGATGAAATCTAAGTAAAGATTGAAGCATAATTTCTTTATTTTTCCTGGAATTCTTTAAGTTTTCATTCACAATATGACTAAGATGGAAATATCTTTTGCATGAGTGCACATGCATAACCTTTATCAAGTTACTTGTCTTCTCAATGACAGGGGGAATGGAAGGAGGAAGAGAAAAAATTTGGAACTGAATTTTTATTTCAAAAAACAAATATTTAAAATTATTTTACTTGTAATTGGGGGAAAACAAAACATCAAATTAAAAAATAATTATCTGGAATAAACATAAGAAAGAAAGGGAAAAAAAGATGGTTGCTAAGATTCTGAAATCAAGATGAATCAGAAAACAGATATTTAAAGCAATTAGTACCTATGCTATACTAATTTGAATGTATACTTTTGGGGCTGCAATATGTACCATAAGAAATTTTAAAAGTATCCTAACAAAAATTCCAAGCAAAATTAATAAATCATGGGGCTATCATCCTAAAGCAGCTATAAAAAGATTAATCTATCCTCACAAAAAAAGAGGAACAATTAACAGATCAAAAACCTACACATATACTTTTGGAAAAAGCAGGTATTTCTTCACTAAGCAATAGTAAAAGTTTCTAACATTGGATTTAGATTCATGGAATGTGACCAAAAATAGTTTTCTCCAAATAGAATTTATGAAATTGCTAAGATTCAATGAAAAGCCCTCCAACAACAACTGCCTGAATTTAGTCATCAATGTGTTGATGAAGAAGCTTCAAACAAATGACTAAGCCCCCCGAGTTTTGTTTGTGGAAATGAAAAAACTTATATTAATAATTTAGCTCACTATCATCAGAAATTACAGAAGGATCATTTTTTCTTTTTGAAATATTTTACTTTTTCCAATTGCATGTTAAAACAATTTTTAACATTCATATTTTTATTTTGAGTTCAAAATTCTTGCTCCCCTCCCTAAGAGTTTATACATGTACAATCACATAAAACATTTCCATATTAATCATTTTGCATAAGAAAAATCAAACAAAAAAGAACTTATTTGTACAAAAATATTTATATAAGGGTCATTCTCTTTTTTAGATTATTTTGTAAATTAAAGATTTTTATATTCAAAACACATGCATAAATAATTTTCAACATTCACCTTTGCAAAACCTCGTGTTCCAAATGTATTTCCTTTCCTTCTCCTTCTCCTAGATGATAAGTAATCCAATATGTTAAACATGTGCAAATCTTCTGAACATATTTCCACAATTATCATGGTGCACAAGAAAAATCAGATTAAAAAAGGAAAAATGAGGAAAAAGTAAGTAAACAACAATAAAAAAGATAAAAATATTATGTTGTGATCCACATTCAATCTCCACAGTCTTCTCTCTAGATGCAGATGGCTCTCTTCATCACAAGACCATTGAAACTCAGGTCTCATTGTTGAAAAGAACCACATCCATCATAATAGATCATCATAAAATCTTGCTATTGCTGTGTGCAATGTTCTCCTGGTTCTACTCACTTAGTATTAGTTCATGCAAGTCTCTCCAGGCCTCTCTGAGATTATCCTACTGCTCATTTCTTATAGAACAATAATATTCTATAACATTCATATACCATAACTTATTTAGCCATTTCCCAACTGATGGGCGTCGAGTCAGTTTCCAGTTTCTTGTCACTACAAAAAGGGCTGTTTTGCACATAGGTCCTTTTCCCTTTTTTATGATCTCTCTGGGATACAGACCCAGGAGAGACACTGCTGGATCAAAAGATAAGCACAGTTTGATAGTCCTTTGGACATGGTTCCAAAATACTCTCCAGAATGGTTGGATCAATTTGCAACTCCACCAAGAAAATATGTGTCCTAGTTTTCTCACATTCATTCTAACATTAATCATTATCTTTTCCTGTCATCTTAGCCAATCTGAGAGGTGTCTAGTGGTATATCAGAGTTGTCTTAAGTTGCATTTCTCTGATCAATAAGGATGTAGAACATTTTTTCATATGACTATAAATGGTTTTAATTTCTTCATCTGAAAATTGTCTGTTCATATCCTTTGACCATTTGTCAATTGAATAATGGCTTGAATTCTTTTTTTCCTTATTAAAGCTTTTTATTTACAAAATATATGCATAGGTAATTTTTCAACACTGACTGTTGCAAAACTTTCTGTTCCAAATTTTTCGCTCCTTCCCCTACCCCCCTAGATGGAAAGCAGTACAATACATGTTAAATATGTTAAAATATATATTAAATCCACTATATGTATACGTATTTATATAGTTATCTTGCTGCACAAGAAAAATCAGATCTAGAAAGAAAAAAAAACTGAGAAGGAAAATGAAATTAAAGCAAACAATAGCAGAGAGAGTGAGAATGCTATGTTGTGGTCCACACTCAGCTCCCACAGGCCTCTCTCTGGGTGTATATGGCTTTCTTCATCACTGAACAACTGGAACTGGTTTGAAACATTTCATTATTGAAGAGAGCCATGTCCATCAGAATTGATCATCATATAGTCTTATTGTTGCTGTGTATAATGATTTCCTGGGTTCTGTTCATTTCACTCAGCATCAGTCCATGCAAGTCTCTCCAGGCCTCTCTGAAATCGTCCTGCTGGTCGTTTCTTACAGAACAATAATATTCCATAACATTCATATACCATAATTTATTCAGCCATTCTCCAATTGATGGGCATCCATTCAGTTTCCAGTTTCTAGCCACTACAAAAAGGGCTGCCACAAACATTTTTCCACATGTGGGTCCCTTTCCCTCCTCTAAGATCTCTTTGGGATATAAGCCCAGTAGAAACACTGCTGGGTCAAAGGGTATGCACAGTTTGATAACTTTTTGAGCATAGTTCCAATTTGCTCTCCAGAATGGTTAGATCTGTTCACAGTTCCACCAACAATGTATCAGTGCCCCAGTTTTCCCACATCCCCTCCAACATTCATCATTATCTTTTCCTGACATCTTAATGGCTTGAATTCTTATAAATTTGAGTGAATTCTCTATATATTATAGAAATAATCTTTTTATCAGAACTCTTGGATGTAAAAAAAATTTCCGTTTATTGCTTCTAGAAGGGTCATTCTGAAGGAATCCACATTTTTTAATTAACATGCACTATACAAGGAAATAATAGGACCTGTGCAATGTATCAATGAGGCAGCAATAATTTAGCACCTAATGGATGCCTAGCAGAACAGGATCTGATAGCTAGAATTACCTATCAGAAGTTCACTATCTTTCATAGACTCATTGTTCAGTTCTTCTAATTGAGTCCAATTGTGACTTTTCATGACCTCATTTGGGGTTTTCTTGGCAAAGATACTAGAATGGCTTATCATTTTCTTCTCTACATAATTTTACAAATTAGGAAACTGAGGCAAACAGGGTTAACTTGCCTAGCATCACATAAATAGAAAATGTCTGAGCTGTATTTGAACTCAGGAAGGTGAGTCTTCCTGACTTCAGACCCAGCACTCTATCCACTGTGTCACTATTTACAGACAACAAATCCCCATGAAACAAATACAAAAAGCCTGGATAATATCCTGGAGACCTCAGTCCAACTTTACTAAAACCAAGCCCTTATCACAGACTGTTACTCACAATTGCCCAACCATTACCCTGAACTATAAAAAAATCAAGAACAAAGATTTTAAAAGATGTTACCATATGAAATATTTATAGTCATCAAGCCACATGGTACTAAAAGCTTTCAAAATAGAGATCTGGCTGAAGAGATCAAAATCACATAGGAACAGGATGAGGTGTATATCATTTTTGTTGTTCTGTCTGGTATCAAAGTTGTGCCAAGTATGTTTTCAATGACCTTAGAGAGAATAAGCTTAATAATAAAATCTAATATCATCATTCAACTACAACAAAGCAATGATTTAATTCCACTAGGCAATAATTCATGGAACACTAACTATAAAAGAATAGTAGTTGGATAGTGATGTCCCAGGATTATTTTCATCTGAGCCCCATCAAAAAGATGAGAACGAAATCATAATTGTCATCAGAATATTTGACATTTGTGTAGCACTTAAAGGTTTTCAAAGTACTTTACATGCATTTTACTACATATTACCTTATTTGTTCTATTAGAGAGAGAAATAAATCTGGGAGTAATGAAGCCTGCCTATGTGACTCTATTTTGTTGTTGCTGAGACATTTTCATTATATCCAACTCTTCATGACTCCATTTGGGGTTTTCTTGGCAAAGATACTATAGTAGTTTGTCATTTGCTTCTGCAGCTCATTTTACAGATGAGGAAACTGAGGCAAACAGGTTTAAGTGACTTGCCCAGGATCACATAGCTAATAAGTGTCTAAGGCCATATTTGAACTCAGGAAGATGAGTCTTCTTGATTCCATACCTGACACTCTTATCACTCTACCCCCAGCTGACCCTAGTGACCCTAAGAAACTATCTATATCTTAATATCCATCACAAAGTTCTGTAATAGAGATTAAATGAATTAATATATCTGGAAATAGCTCTGAAAAGTTGCAAACATTCTTATAAATGGATTATTATTTAGATTTAAAATTAATGGAATTGATCAAAGGAACAAATTTGGTCTACATTACCTGGACTGAATAAAAGATTATACCAGGGCACAAATGTGGGGTCTAATGTGAATTGGATCTCCTAAAACCAGTGCTTCTGTTGTCCTGTTCTTGGCAGGGACCTTTAATAGTTTTTGGCTAACTCATCATTCATGAACCCTATGCTGTCTTGGGTTCATGCAAGTGGAGTTGGAGTTAAAGTTTTTCCTCTCCATTCTCTGTCTTACTTCCTTTATCCCTCCTTAGTTGCCCTCTAACCTTCCATTCTTTTTTCCATTGGTCAAGAAATAAGTCACATCTTAGCTTTTTGATTCTTAGCACAGTTTCATGCAGCAGAAAGATATGAATATGTAAGAGCCTAGCCGGTCTAGGCTGTGTGTGTGAAGTTGGTGAAATTATTCTTGAACTTTCTCACCTTTCCTCTCAGGAATCCCTTCTCCTAAATTAAGTGGCTATTAACTAATTTCTGATTAAAAAAAAAAAAGGTACTTGGCAGTTAATGTGCTTCTGGTATAATCCCTCCCAGAAGTATTTGCATTTTATGGAGGAGAACACAAATCTATGGAGGTAATGAAAAGAGCCCTTATTTTGGAATTAGAAAAACTTAGTTCAAATCCTGTCTCTCTCACCCACTCCCAGTGTGATACTGGAATAGTTATTTCATCTCTCTGGACCTCAATTTTTTTCATCTGTAAGATGAAGGGTTTGAAATTAAATGATTTCTAAGGTTCCTCCTAGCTCTGTATCCTATGACTCTTAAAAATGCAAAAATACAAGAATCTCTAATGGAAGAATTTTAATAGCCACTTAGGGCAAGGATTGAGATTAGTAGCAAAGGTGGGAGGGATTCTGTTCACAATCCATAGACAGCCAATAATACAGCACCTGAGATCCTACACATGTGAGGGACTGCATGGTCTAGGGAAAAAGTACTGGACTTGAGACCAGAATGTATATTGTATACACATACACACACACACACACACACGAAGCATATATATCTACTCCTAGAAATTTGATTCTGGATAAGTCCTTGCTCTTTCTGTCATACAGTTTTGTCATATTTAAAATCAAAATGTGAGATTTTGTTTCTCTCAGAGTTACTCTGAAGAAAATATGCTGCAAAGTGTTGTATAAATGTGAGTTATTACTATTACCCCAGGTTATCTTTCAGGTTTTTAACCTTTTTTGTGTCCTGGATTCTTTTGGGAGTCTTCTGGAGCCTTTGGGCCTCTTTTCAGGATAATGTTTTCAAATTTGTAAAATAAATTTATAAAATAAAATAAAATAAAATTCTATATAAACATAGAATTGCTAATGAAACAAATTATGTTGAATTAAAGAAATTTTTTTTTCCATATAATTTCATGGATTCCCAGAAATCTATCCACTGACCCCAGGTTATGAACCTCTGATCTACACAGGATAGGAACTATTTAAGATCTCTATATAAAGATTTCTTGGCCATTTGTCTCAGTCTACCTTTATTTTTCTATCTCTTTGCCTTTTGCTTAATCTAGTTATCATCTCTTTGTTAATTCAATAATTACAAGAATCAGATAAAGTTGCCTTTATTATTTCCAAAATCTATTGGAGCAAAGTTTTTTGACGTAATGAAGTTACCATGAGACTATTAATTGGATTCTAGTTTCTTCTACATGATTTTTGCTATTCAGAAACCAAAGTTCAAACTAAAGGGATGTCCATAAATTGAAAAATGCCCAAGTTATAGTATATGAATGTAATGAAATATTATGTGTTGTAAGAAATATTGAAGAAAACAGTTTCAGAAAAAACCCAGGAAGATTAACATGACACAGTAGAGACACAGTAGACATAAGCAGAACAGGAACAATCCAAAAAGTAATATTACTATAAAAACAAAATAACTTTGAAAGATTTATGAACTCTGATCAATGCAATGACCAACCATGATTCCAGAGTACTCATAAAGATGTATTCTACCCAAATTCTGACAAAGAGTTGATGGACTCAGAGTGAAGATTGAGACAATTTTTTTCAACATGATCAATGCAGAAATTTGTTTTTCTTTACTACAAGAATTTCTACTTGCATTTTTGTTTGGGAGTAGGGAATTGGAAAGAGAAAAAGCAAACTTTAGTTAAAGTTAAAATGTTTAAATTTTAAACAGAAATGCAAAATCAAGTAAGCACATCACCATCAAAATTCCTCCCCCCCAAAATTAACCACCAAAATATAACCCTGAGAAGAAGCAAATATGAATTTTTATGGAACCGAATTTGATCAGAGAATTCTCATTAGTTAGTACTCTTTATGGCTTGTGCCCTTTTATAGGATTTTCTCTGGGACCTTCAGAATCTGGCATGTTTTAACTTTTCCTCTAGGAATTGTAAATTTCCTAACAAACAACAAACAAACCAACAAGGCATGAAATATAGAATGAATTTATTGCCAAGACAAAAAAATGATAAAATGACTCATATCTGAGTCCACAGACAATCAAAAATTATTTTCATTTTAAGTTTTCTTGCTCCCTGGAAAACTTAAACAGTCCTCAAGATTAGCACAGAATTTAATATATCCTGTACCCAAGGAACAATGGGGCATATGATATGGAAGAGGGAAACCAGATCTTGTCCTTCATAGAACTGTGAGTTGTGTCTACTATCTATCTATCTATAAATAGATATATTTCTGTAGATGTATGTATATATATATATACACACATATATATATATGCTTCGTGCGTGTGTATGTGTATACAATATACATTCTGGGGAAAGCAATGCTGAATATCAAGATGACACTATCAGTCTGTAGCAATCATATAGCTCCCCAGGAGAGACAGAATCTATATGAGAGGGAAGTTTATTCATGTCTTCAGATCCACCTCTTTTTAGTATACTTTATTGAATGTTAATCAGTCTTGTTCTTTCCTTTATTAACCTACAGTAAAGAACTAGACACATAGTAGGCACTTAATAAATGTTTATTGAGCAACTATTTTATTGCTTGGATACCCTTAGAGTAGAGCGAAAAATTAATCAAATACACCCAGGAACTAAACCTTGCTTGGGTTTAAGTCATAAAAAATTTTAATTATTAAGAAGTCTCTAAAAAGTAAACAGTTTTATATAAGCAAAGAGCTGTTTTTCTGTAACATTATGGAACATAATTTAAGTTATAATGTGCTAAGCCTTAGAGATGGACACAATGTGTTTCTGGGTGGTATAAATGTATATTTTTATAAACTCATGGGTGTAAAAAGCAAAGAAAGCAAAATATTAAAAACAAGCAGTGATTTACTATCTGTTCCTTTCAGGCAGAAATCAAAATCACCAACAAGAAAAAATTCTAACTTTTATTTCCTCTGGAACAACAGACACAAACACACAACACACACACACCATCTACAAAATGAAACATTCTTTTGTAATATAAATAATTACATCTCAAATTTTCTTCATACTCCATCATCCTATAATGAGTAAATCGCCAGTTGTCTAGAATTTCATCACGATGGCAATTTAGACAAGAATTGTGCCAGAGAGGGGGGCAGAGCCAAGATGGTGGAGTGAAAAAGTGACTTTCTGCCTCTCCTCCAATCTTCTCTCAAATCAACAATAAAATAAGCCTCTGAACTGATCTTCAAGTCAACGAACTCAGAAATATTTGGACACTGCTCTCTGGATAACTTCATATCAGGTTAGTCGGACTCAGACAGAGAGATAAATAGATGACTCCTGTGTAGGCCTGAAGTGAGGGTGGGACTCAGCTCAGCTCATCGTTGCAGAAATTCCAAACTACAAACTCCAAATTCCAAACACCTAGAGATTATCTGAGGCACTCGGGACACTCTGCCCTGATTGGAGGCCGGTGTTCTGACAGACTTGCCTTGTTTAAGGAATAATTCTGACTTAGTCCTAGCCCCCACAGGCCCAGCACCTTAAGTCAACTCGCCGAAGTGCCCCAGGGCAAAGCTTTTCAGCTGCCATTTTTTTCCCTACCTTAAAGAGATATCCACCCTGCCTAAAAAAAAATGAAGAAGCAAAAGAGAGCTCTCACCATAGACAGCTTTTATAAAGAGAAAGAAGTGATGACCCCAGAATCAGAGGTTCCTTTAGACAAAACTCCAGAGAAAATCAGCAAGGACCATCACTGGTCCCCTTTTCAAAAGGCCTTTCTGGAAGATTGCATAAAGAACCTCGAAAGAGAGCTGGAGGATAAATGGGAAAATAAACTGAAATCAGTGCAAGAAGGATACAATATCTTGCAAGAAGGATATGATGCCCTGCAAAAGAGATATGAAAAAGACACCAATTTATTGGAAAATAAAATTAGTGAAGTGGAAAAAGAGTGTAATGAACAAATTGGCCAGTTACAAAAGGAGCTTAAAAAGGTAACTGAAGAAAACAACACTTTAAAAATAAGAATTGAACAAATGCAAGTGAATGACTCAATAAGACTTCAAGAATCAGTCAAACAAAAACAAAAAAAAAATGAAAAATTAGAAGAAAATATGAAATATCTCCTAGGAAAAACAACTGACTTGGAAAATAGATCTAGGAGAGACAATCTAAGTATTATTGGACTTCCTGAAAGCCATGATGAAAAAAAATCTAAATACTATCTTCCAGGAAATCCTGAAAGAAAACTGCCCTGAGATTGTAGAATCAAAGGGCAAAATCACCATTGAAAGAATTCACCGATCACCTTCTGAAAGAGACCCCAAAATTAAGACCCCAAGGAATATCATGGCTAAATTTCAGGACTATAGCACCAAGGAACAGATTCTGCTAGCAGCTAGAAAGAAACAATTCAAATACCGAGGATCAATAATTAGAATCACACAGGATCTGTCAGCCTCCACACTGAAGGATCGAAGGGCCTGGAACCAGATATTCCAAAGGGCAAAGGAACTTGGATTACAACCAAGAATAACCTATCCAGCTAGAATGAGCATTATCCTCCAGGGAAGAAGATGGTCATTCAATGATATAGGTGAATTTCACCTATTTCTAATGAAAAGACCGGATCTGAACAAAAAATTCGACACCCAAACACAGAACTCGAGAGATTCATAATAAGGTAAAAAAGAAAGGACTCTTGAGAACTTTATTTTTACTAGGGGGATACTTAAAGTTTGCGGGTATAATTAACTAGACATTACTTTGATAATATGAAAAAGAGAACTAAAGGGGAAATTGTTGTCATACTGGGGAAAAGAGGGAAAAACTGGTAAAATAAGATCTAAAAAAAAGGAGGTAAAAACAAGGTAAAATCACTTGAAGAGGGAAAGAAAACCTAATATAATTGAGAGAAAGAGGGGAGGGAGATGAGCATTGTGTAAATCTTACTCTCATCAGGTTGGGCTCTAAAAGTGTATATCAGGCATTTGATTTCACATAGAAACTTGTCTGTTGCTAGAGGGAAGTGGGAGGGAAAGGAGGAAAAGTAAGGGACAAACTAATAGAAGGGTAAATAGAAGAATCAGGGGAAAGAAGTAAAAACAGGAGGAGGGGACCTAAAGAGTGGAGTATTGTTTGGGGGAGGGGGTCATCAAAAGCAAAATACTGAGAAGGGGAGAAGGGAGAAAGGGGAAAGGAAAGGGGAAAACATAACGGGTAAATAAGATGGCAGGAAATAAAGAATTAGTTATTCTAACTGTGAATGTGAATGGGATGAACTGTCCCATAAAGCGGAAGCAGATATCAGACTGGATTAAAAACCAGAATCCCACAATATGTTGTCTACAAGAAACTCATCTAAAACATAGTGACACATATAGGATGAAGTTAAAAGGCTGGAGTAAGACCTATTATGCTTCAGGTGAACAAAAAAAAAGCAGGGGTAGCAATCCTTATCTCAGATCAAGTAAAAGCCAAGATAGATCGAATCAAAAGAGATAAGGAAGGAAACTATATTTTATTAAAGGGTACCATAGATAATGTAGCATTATCTATACTAAATATATACGCACCAAGTGCAATAGCACACAAATTCCTAGGGGAGAAATTAAGAGAGATGCAAGAAGAAATAGACAGCCAAACGATACTAATAGGGGATCTCAACCTTGCTCTCTCTGAATTAGATAAACCAAACTACAAAATAAACAAGAAAGAAACTAGGGAGATAAACCAATTGTTAGAAAAGTTAGGTATGATAGATCTATGGAGAAAGTTGAATGGAGACAGTAGGGAGTTTACTTTTTTCTCAGCAGTCCTTGGAACCTATACAAAAATTGACCATGTGTTAGGGCATAAAAACCTCAAAATCAAATGCAGAAAGGCAGAAATAGTAAATGCATCCTTTTCAGATCATGATGCAATAAAAATCACATGCAATATAAGGCCAGGAGAAAATAAACCAAAAGTTAATTGGAAATTAAATAACCGAATCCTGAAGAATGAATGGGTGAAAGAGCAAATCATAGACACAATCAATAATTTCATCCAGGAGAATGACAATAAGGAGACAACATACCAAAATTTGTGGCATACGGCTAAAGCAGTTATAAGGGGCAATTTTATATCTCTAGATGCTTACTTGCATAAAATAGAGAAAGAAAAGATCAACTCATTGGGTTTATTATTAAAAAAACTAGAAAAAGAACAAATTAAAAACCCTCAATTAAATACCAAATTGCAAATTCTAAAAGTAAAAGGAGAAATTAATAAAATTGAAAATAAGAAAACTATTGAATTAATAAATAAAACTAAGAGTTGGTTCTACGAAAAAACCAACAAAATAGATAAGCCTTTAGTTAATTTGATAAGAAAAAGGAAAGAGGAAAATCAAATTGTTAGTCTCAAGAATGATAAGGGAGAACTTTCCTCCAATGAAGAGGAAATTAGAGCAATAATTAGGAGTTACTTTGCCCAACTTTATGCCAGTATGTTTGATAATCTAAATGAAATGGAGGAATATCTACAAAAATATAGATTGCCCAGGTTAACAGAAGAGGATATAAATTATTTAAATAGCCCCATATCAGAAAAAGAAATAGAACAAGCTATTAACCAACTCCCTAAGAAAAAATCTCCAGGGCCAGATGGATTTACATGTGAATTCTACCAAACATTCAAAGAACAATTCATTCCAATACTACAGAAACTATTTGAGAAAATAGGTACGGAAGATATACTGCCAGAATCCTTCCGTAAGACAGATATGGTGCTGATAGCTAAACCGGGTAGGGTGAAAACAGAGAAAGAAAACTATAACCCAATTTCCCTAATGAATATTGATGCAAAAATTTTAAATAAGATATTAGCAATGAGATTACAGAAAGTCATCCCCAGGATAGTACACTATGACCAAGTAGGATTTATACCAGGGATGCAGGGCTGGTTCAATATTAAGAAAATTATCAGCATAATTAATTATATTAATAACCAAACTAACAAAAACCATATGATTATCTCCATAGATGCAGAAAAAGCCTTTGATAAAATCCAACACCCTTTCCTATTAAAAACACTAGAGAGTATAGGAATAAATGGGCTTTTCCTTAAAATGATCAGTAGCATCTATTTAAAACCATCAGCAAGTATCATATGTAATGGAGACAAACTAAAACCATTCCCAATAAGATCAGGAATGAAACAAGGCTGCTCACTGTCACCATTACTATTTA
>JAJPUD010020508.1:779-19121 GCA_023553655.1 Myrmecobius fasciatus | reverse complement strand
GAGGCAATTGGGGTTAAGTGACTTGCCCAGGGTCACACAGCTAGGGAATGTTAAGTGTCTGAGATCAGATTTGAACTCAGGTCCTCCTGACTTCAGGGCTGGTGCTCTATCCACTGCGCCATCTAGCTGCCCCTCTCATTAGCTTTTTGTATTTTCTTTTGTACCATCACTTTAAATTCTATTCCAAATTTTTCTTCTATCTTA
Source organism: Myrmecobius fasciatus (assembly GCA_023553655.1). NCBI lineage: Eukaryota > Metazoa > Chordata > Mammalia > Dasyuromorphia > Myrmecobiidae > Myrmecobius > Myrmecobius fasciatus. The sequence continues at coordinate 18,917 of JAJPUD010020508.1, read as the reverse complement.
CTTGATTTTCAAAATCCCCTTTGAGCTCTTCTGGTCTGAGACAAATTCTGTCTTTTTGGATTGTGAAGCTCTAAAATTTGTTTAGGGTCATAAGAAATTTGGAACAGTTTGGAAGAGAAGTTAGGCGAATTACTGCCCTTACACTGCCATCTTGGCTCCCAAACCTATACTCTTTTAGGAATTTTAGGATATTGCTCCCAAATTATTTCAAGTTTAGATGATGTGTGCAAGAATGTTTGTGGCAGCCCTTTTTGTAGTGGCTAGAAACTGGAAACTGAATGGATGCCCATCAATTGGAGAATGGCTGAATAAATTATGGTATATGAATATTATGGAATATTATTGTTCCATAGGAAATGACCAGCAGGATGATTTTAGAAAGTCTGGAGAGACTTGCATGAACTGATGCTGAGTGAAATGAGAAGAACCAGGAGATTATTATACACAGCAAAAACAAGACTATATGATAATCAATTCTATGGACATAGCTCTCTTCAACAATGAAATGTTTCAAACCAGTTCCAGTTGTTCAGTGAAGAAAGCCATATATACCCAGAGAGAGGGATATGAAATGTGGACCACAACATAACATTTTCACGTTCTCTATTGATGTTTGCTTGCATTATGTTTCCCTTCTCAGATTTTTTTTTCTTGTAGGTCCAACTTTTCTTGCACAGCAAGATAACTGTAAAAATATGTATACATATATTCGATTTGTTAAGTTATGTTAAAATACGTAATTAACATGTAGTAGCCTTCCTGCCATGTAGGGGAGGGGTGGGGACTAGGGGGGAAAATTTGTAACAGAAAGCCTTGTAAGGGTCAATGTTGAAAAATTACCCATACATATGTTTTGCAAATAAAAAGCTTTAATAAAAAAAAGTTTAGATGATGAAAAACACCTTGAGAGGATCTGATTTAACCAATTAATCACTTTCTATGGGAGTATGAACTCAATATTTTGTCTGCTATTGATTCAGCAAACAGTGCTGGCAAGATATGGCATTATATTTCTAATGCTTCTATAACTTTGAAAAACTTCGGATTAAATTCATCTTCAAAACTGATTTCATTATTCAATAACATTCTCAAATTGGACAGGTTAGTTTGTGCCTATGTTATGCCTTTCCTTTAATCCCTTCCTGTCTCAACTGACTAATTTTTTCTCTAATATTAGGTCACCTTCTTTATTTGGTTTAGATCCTTTCTTTCATAACTTGAGTTCTAATTTCAGATGGAATATTTTTTTTCTTTTTCATTTTCTACCTACATCTCAGAAAGTAGGCTCTTCAGACTCTTCTCTTGACTACATTCTACTCCCTCTCTTGGATTATTATTTTTCTTCTTCTGTGTCACATTAATGTAAGTTTCTCCTTAGCTCTATTTCTAAATTCCAGTTTTGTCCCTTTTCCATTTCTTTCTTATGATATCTGAGCAGAGTTTTCCTGAGATATTTCCTCCACTTTCCACTGAGTAGAATTTTTTTTTAATCTCAGTTCTGTGAGTGCCTGAACCAGAATGATTTCTTTCTTTAAAGAATCTCCTGTGTCATCTTCATCTTCCACCTTGTAAACAGATAATTGTTTATTCCTGCTTATCAATTTCTTCATTCTGCACAGGTCATCCTCATACTTGTGTAAGCAGGTATCCTCTATATACCTGGGGAGAAGATGAAGGCTGAGAAAGTGAGAACAAGCATGCTGTCCTCTACTTTTGAATATCTTCATCCTCTCAACCTAATACTATTCACATTCAAATGTGTATTTGAGTTAATAAGCTAACTCTGATTATTCTCAACATATGGTTCCATTATTCCTTTATTGTATAGTTGTTTAGTTGTTTCAATTGTGTCTGACTCTTTGTGACTCCATTTGAGGTTTTCTTGGCAAAGATACTGGGTTGTTTACCATTTCCTTCTCCAACTCATTTTACATAAGAAGAAACTGAGGCAAACAAAATTAAATGAAAATTTTAGGGTCACACAGCTCTCTTTTAATAACTAAAAGAGTTGGAAAATCATTCTTCTGAACCAAATGAGTCCACTATATATTGGTGTAATCTAATTTAAACTAGGCACTCAGGACTTTGAAACAATTTCTTTATTGCTGTATAAATGATTTTCTTTCCCACTCTCTGAAGCACAATACAAACCTTTCCTCAACAATTTTCCCTCTATTTTTTTTCCCTTACAACTACATGGATCTGCTATTGCTCTAAGCAGAAAATTTTTGTATGACTTTATGAATATGCAGCACTCTTAAAGTATTTTAAAATAATATACATGATGCAAATATTTCCAATGAAAACTGAAATTCTATATACTTTTGATTTTATTTATTAATTGAATAATTATTAAAGTTTACTATAATTCTTTATCAGAATGTTCATATCATTAATTACAATTTGTGTGTTTCTTTTTTCCTTTTCTTTCATGATAGTTATAATACCTTCTTATATAACTTCATGTATAATATATAATTTTAGATTTCCGCCTTTAGGTGACTCTACTAAAATAATTTTTCTAGCCATTCAAGGCTTTCCCATCAACTTGAAAATAGAAGGGCTACCTATTTGATGTCCCTTGGTCAAATACAATCACATGACCTAATTGTACCCAATAGCAATTTGTAAATCATTTAAAATATGCATTTCCCTTTTTGTGGGAAAGGAAAGCACAAAAAATATATAAATGTGGCATAGAACTAGTAATTATTTTTTTTTCTTTCTTTTGTTTTGCTGAGGCAATTGAAGTTAAGTGACTTGCCCAGGGTCACAGAGCTAGGAAGTGTTAAGTATCTGAGGTCAGAATTAGTGATCTATCTATTGTGTTATCTAACTGTCCCCAGAGAAGTTTTTAAAAGAATATTTCAGCTGCACGACAATAATTAATGTGTTAGTGACTGTATACTTGGGAAGCATAGACTGAACTTTTCAGGTTTCTCATACATTCTCTCACCTCCCTCCTAACTGAGGATCTTCTCTCATGTTTTACTGAGAAAATAGAGATCATTTGTCATAAATTTCTCTTCATTTCAAATACTCTTGCCATTATTGACAGTCTCTCCTCTTTTATTTCCATTTTGAATGAGATGGTTTTTCTTCTTGCCAAAGCCAACCCCTCTTCATACACCCTTACTCTTATTGTCTCTTGTTTTCAAAAGTATGTTGACCCATTCAAATTCAGTCTTTCTTCCCTTTTAATCTTCAGTCTCTGGTTCTATCTAATACTTCCTTTGCTGCTGCCTACAAAAATGAGAAGAGATAAAAAGTGATGAGAAGAGAAGAAGTGAGGTAACAAATGTAAGCAAAAATTCTTTTGCAATCTAAGCAATGTAAGCAAAATTCTTTTTTCCCCTCTTTTTTCCCTTTATTAAAGCTTTTTATTTTTCAAAACATATGCGTGGACAATTCTTCAACATTAGCCCTCGCAAAACCTTGTGTTCCATTTTCCCAACCCCTTCCCTCATGTCCTCCTCTAGATGGCAAGTAGTCCAATATATGTTAAACATGGTAGAAATATATGTTAAATCCAGTATATACATACATATTCATTCAATATCATGCCATATAAGAAAAATCAAATCAAACCAGTAAAAAAAAGAGAAGCAAAATAAAATATAAGCAAACAACAATACGAAGAGTGAAAATGCTATGTTGTAAACTACACTCTGAATGTAGATATCTGTTTTCATCACAAGATCATTGGAACTTGTCTGAATCATCTCATAGTTGAAGAGAGCCACCTCTGTCAGAATTGATCATCGTATAATCTTCTTGTTGCCATGTATAATGATCTTCTGGTTCTGTTCACTTCACTTAGTGTTAGTTCATCTCTGGCATCTCTGAAATCACCCTCTTGGTTGTTTCTTGCAGAACAATAATATTCCATAACATTCATATACTACAATTTATTCAGCCATTCTCCAATTGATGGGCATCCATTCAGTTTCCAGTTTCTTGCTACTACAAAAAGGGCTGCCACAAACATTTATCAAAATTGTTTTTAAAAGAATTTTGCTGAGAAAAAGATCAATGTTAGATGATAGCTTGAGAGGATAGTAGAATCTAGTGAAATTGGGATTTTTTAAAGGATTGGGGAAATAGACATTTTAATAGATTTCCCATCTCACCACACAATTTATCCAAACCAGAACTTATATTCTTTTCTCTTAAATCCATCTCTTTTCTTAAAATTCCCCATTTCTACCCAGGGGACAACTATCCTTTCAGTCTCCCACATCCACAAACTTGATATTATCCTTGCCTCCTCATTCTTTCTCATCTTACATATTTAATTATTTGCCAAATCTTGCCTCTACAACATCTCTGGAATTTATTCCTTTCTCTCTATCCGCATGTTACTGATTTATTTCAGTTTCTTATTACATGCTATTGATTTATTTCAGTTTCTTATTATCTCTTACCTGAATTATTGCATTATATTCCTAATTGTTCTCTGTGCTTCTAATCTCTTCACTCTAATTCTTCTGCACAATTACTGAAGTTATTTTCCTTAAGCATAGGTCTGACCATTTCACTTGCTTACTCAATAAACTCTAGTGACTCCCTATTGCCTTTAGGATAAATTAGCAACTATTCTCATTGACTTTTAAAGTTCTCAGCTTGTCTGCAACTTACCTTTTTTCAGTCATTTCCCAAAATCTGTGAGAGTTCTGCAGTCTAACTAATCTAACCTTCTTGCTGTTGTTCTTCACACCAAAAATTCCATCCCAGTATCTTTGTACTGTTCTCCATGCCACGTCTACACTACCTTCTTATCTTCTCTTTTCAGGGATAGATTGGTTGTCTGTCCTCATTTACCTTTTCTGTCTGGGTTTCTGATTTAAAATGCTCATTATGCCAGAGGTATTTAACAATTTGTCTAAAATTGTTAATGAATGAACAAATGGTAAACCAGATTTTGAACCCGCTGATATTAAGCTTTATCTATGTAATCCTAACCTTTACCTGCATTTCTAATGACCTCCTGGGAATCTTGGATGTTATGCCATTTTTTCCCATGAGACCTTACCTGATTTCTAGTACTCTAGTACTGTTCTTTCAAGATTTTCTGTTCAAATTTTTTTAAGGTTGTACTTATGAATTTTCTAGCTGATACCATATAGCATAGTATAATAATAACTGCAATAATAATAGTAATATCAACAACAACAACAAACACTTCTATAATCCTTTAAGATTTGCAAAGTGCTTTACAGATGATTAACTGTGAATGATTTAGTTATTCTCATCCATACAATGATCCAAGACAACTCTGAAGAACTTTAAGGTGAAAATACATCCCCAGTGAAAGAACTGATGGAATCTAAATGCAGACAAAGCAGACAAAGAAACTTAAGAAAATCTTATTTTTCTTGGGTTATTATATTTGTCTGTTTCCTTTTATAACATGACTAATATGGAAATGTTTTCCATGACTACACATATATAATATTCTCAATGAGAGGGATGATGAGGGAGGGAGAAAATTTGGAACTCAGTTTTAAAAACAAATGTTGACAACTGTTTTTACATGTAATTTGGGAAAAATATAATACTAATAAGAAATCCAAAGTGCTTTATAAACATGATCTCATTGGATTCTCACAACAACCCTAGGAGGGTTGCTATCATTATCCCTATTTTACAACTGAGGAAATTAAGACAGATAGCTTCAATGATTCACTTAGGATGGCATAGCTAATAAGTTTCTAAAGTAGAATTTAAAGCCAGATCTTTGTAATTCTAAGTTGTGCATTTTATACATTACATCACTTGGCCTGTTCCTTAAATAGTTTTGAAACCATTGAGGATAGGGACACATTATCCTTTAATTTGGTATCCTTTTTCATTCTTGTATTCCTGTTCCTATCAAAGTCCCTTGCAAATATTAGATACTTAAGAAATATTTGTTAAATAAAGATGAGAGAAGTAAAGTGCATAACTGGTGTCACATAACTCTTCAGCATTAGAACAAGGATTAGGACTTGCATTTCCTGTTTGTGGCAGCCCTTTTTGTAGTGGCTAGAAACTGGAACTGAATGAATGCCCATCAATTGGAGAATAGCTGAATAAATTCTGGTATATGAATGTCATGGAATATTATTTTTCTGTAAGAAATGACCAGCAGGATGATTTCAGAGAGGCCTGGAGAGACTTGCATGAACTGATGCTAAGTGAAATGAGCAGAATCAGAAGATCATTATACACAGCAACAATAAGACTATATGATGCTCAATTCTGATGGACATGGTTCTCTTCAACAATGAAATGTTTCAAACAGTTCCAATTGTTTAGTGATGAAGAAAGCCATATACATCTAGGGAGAGGCTTGTAGGATGTGAGTGTGGACTACAACAGAGCATTTCAATGCTTTCTGTTGATATTTGCTTGCATTTTGTTTTCCTTCTCAGGTTTTTTTTCTTGTAGATCTGATTTTTCTTGTACAGCAAGATAACTGTATAAATATGTATATATATATTCGATTTGTCACATATTTGACATAATTAAATTATGTATTAGACTACTTGCCATCTAGGGGAGAGGGTGGGGAGAAGGAGAGAAAAATTTGGAACAGAAGGCTTTGCAAGGGTCAATGTTGAAAAATTACCCATGCATATGTTTTGCAAATAAAAAGCTAAAAAAAAAGGACTTGCATCTCCTATCTTCCAGTCATCTATATTTTCACTAGATTAATTGAAGTTAATCCCTGTGTAATGCTAAGAATAGTTTTGAAACCTCCTATATAAGTTGCCCCCTGCTAATTAAGGGGAAATCATAGAGATTCATGGCTGTTGCTTTAGCTTTATTCTAAAGTTTACCTATATGGGACTCTTTTCTTTTCTCCCAAGAGGTAAAATGACTACTGGGAATAACGTTAATTTTAGAATGAGAAGGCCTGGATATTAAAGGATATCTTCCAGGAAGGAGTGAGAACAGAAGAGATATCCTTAATGACCCTCTCATATAACAACTGAAATGTCCTCAAAGAAGCATTTTACAGAAACATTGAAAGAAATGAGTGAACAGAGGAGGCATCATATATAATAAAAGAAAGACCCAGATCATTAAGGGAAGCTAGAGATTCTATAAGAGAAATATATTTAGGTAACATCAATAACAAAATCCCTCAAGGCACAATATGATGGATAATAACATTGAAGGAATTGAAGACAGAATTGAAAATAGCAAAATAAAATCCCCAAATGAAGAAAAGTGGGAGTTGAGTGCAACTAAAACATTTCAGGATATCATAATGATGAAACTCAATAGTTTGGAAATATCCATAGAAACTATTAAAAGAGTTATAGAATTAATGGTTTTAGTGAAGGACAGCATGGAAGAACAACAGGAAAAAGAGAAAAATAAGCTTTGCAAATTAAGCAAGAAAAATTGGAAAATTCATATAGAAATGAGAATCTAGAAGACAAGAGAAATGAGAGAAAGTTTATGGATTATCTGTCTTTTCCAAAACTGTGAAGAAGAAACTTTTGACTACTGCATTTCTTTGAAGTCATACTGGATAATTTTTTAGAAATGTTCAGTTGGTGGAGGAAAGAAAGACTGCAAATCAGTGAAGATTGGAATAATACCAGTAAAATAAAGAAGTATTTCTTTTTGAAAAAAAAAGATCCAAATTAAACACCAACTCAGCTACTTACTAATTATGTGACCTTAGGCAAGCCACTTAGTGTCTCTAGGCTTGTTTACTTATTTGTTAATAAAGAGAAAGATGGACAAAGGACTCCAAGACCATTTCCAGTTCTAAATCTATGATCCAATAATCATAGATTTCATTGTATCCCCAGTATTTAGTATGGCACCTGGCACACAGCAGGCTCTTAAAATCTATTGACTTAATCTCTCTGGGCCTCAATTTTTTCTTTTGTAAAATGAAAGCATTTAGCATTATCATCCTAATTTTCAATCCACCTTGGATTACAATGGATATATTACATGACATTAAAAGAGGTACAACTTCTAGGATGTAGGAAGTGATGATTCCACCATACTTCACCCTTGTCAGATGCCATCTAGAATATTTTGATCATTTCTGTGAGTTACAGTTTAAGGACATTGATAATCGGGAGAACATGAAGGGGAGGATAACTAGGAGTGTGAAAGAAACTGGCCTCACTATGTGAGGAGAAGCTGAAAGAAAAGGGAGGGTTTAGCCAGGAGGAGAAAAGAGTACATAGTGGGGAGGTGATATTTATTTTCAAGTATTTCAGGGGTACCATGTTGAAGACTGATTAGACATGTTTCTACTTGGGGAAGAATGAGGAACAGTGAGTGGAAGTTTCAGATAGGACCAATTAAGTGTTACCAGGGAAAAAAAATCTTTTCTCATAATTAGGGCTGCCCAACAATAGAATGGGCTGCATATGTTACAGGGGGGTATCTTTTATATGTGGATTTGGGCTAGATGGCTGCTAAGGATACTTCCAATTCTCCAATTCCATGATTCTGAGGTCCTTTTTGGGCCTCCTTAAGTTTGTAGGATGGGGATACAAAAACTTGTAATACTTACCTCACAAGCTTGTTGTAAGGGAAATGCTCTCTCTCTCTATGTATATATATATACATATATATATACATATATATATATATATACATTTATTATGTATGAGAGGGAATTAGGAGAGTCTTGCTTCAGTTATGAAGATAAGACTAATTCACATTTGTAGTTCTGGGTGATTTTGTTAACTTTCCTGTGCCTCAGTTTTTCCTTTTTACAAACTGGGGAGTACTAAGAATGCCCTGTTTCCTCTTTACTACCATCTTCACAAAGCTGTGAAGATGATGAGATAATAGAGAGAGGAAGAAGGTAGTTTGAGCTCTTCAAAAGAAAGAGACCACATAAAAGTAAGGTGTTATTGTAATAGGTCTTATGGTGTTATTTGGTTTCAATTTCTGAAATATGGTAAACAAGGCTAAACAATTTTCTGGGTGGTTTTTTTTTTGTCCCATGGATTGTAAACCTTGTAACTGTAACATTAAAAACAAATAAACCCAAACAATACTTTGAATTCCTGCCACCTGGCACATTAAATGTTTGTTATTGTTACTATTTTAAAAAAAAATTCCCTTTCAAGAGAATGGTATGTTTTGTTGATCTCTGAAGATACTAGCTCAGGGGACTCTCTACCTTTTAATCTGGGGGCCTGTTGATGCTTATAGTTCTGATATAGATATCCTTTAGGCAATCACTCAAGACCAGAACTTTCTTTCTTCCTTTCTTCCTGCCTTTTCCTCCCCCAAGATAATTTGAACTGGTTATATCTAAACTTCATAGGAGAGAAAACAAATAAAAAAAAGAAACTTCCAATTTGAGCATCCTGGATGAATGTTGGCATTGAGATCATGATTGGTTTATGTGTTGAGCAACAGGTTAGAGATAAATAATATTTGAGCAGATGGATTATTGCTGGTAAGTGAAAATGTGCACCATATGTGGAGATATTTCCACTCCTCCCCCACCATTGCTTTTCATTTCAAAGCATTTGAGAGTCCCTAGTGAAAACCACCGAGCCTTCTGTGCAGGGGAGATTATGACATGAGGTGGTGGTGGTGGTTGCCAAGATGTTCCTTTCTCATAGACTAAAAACTGGAATGAATGACTATGAGAATGGAGGGAAAAACAGAGGGAGGGAGATAATAGTGACTCACAAAAGGAAGCAAGGAGCTTCTTCCCCTTCCCTCCTTTTTCTAAGGGGCTTTTTCCTCCCTGATCATCCTTTACATTTCAAGTTCTCTCCAATAAGTCATAGTCTCCCTTTTGTGAGTAGAGCTTATTTTTTTCCTTCCACCATTCTACACTAGGGAGGTGAGTAGACAATCTTTCCTAGATTTCTTTTCTCTACTCTGACTAGTTTTTCTTTGCCTTCTCAGCAGTCCATTCTGGGGGAATTTCCAGTAGTTGAGGGGAACTTGGTACACGCCCAGACATCCTAAAGTTAGATGTATTATTAGCCTCAGTCAGCAAAGAATGAGGAAACAAGTAAAAAAAAATAGTTGAGCTACAGAAAGGATAGTTATAAAACCTTTCTACTAAAACTCTTACATTTACTTCTTAGGCTGACATATAACATTTAAAATTCTAATTTATATATAATTTTGACAACCCCCCCTTTTTTGGTTGATCAAATCATAACAGATTATTAGAAGCTAATCAGAAGAAAATCAGAATGATGCAGGACTCAAAACAGGTATTGTGACCCGTGATAGCCTGACAAGTAGGGACGACTATGATTTAAAAAAAAAAATCCCTAAGGATTTCTAAGGTCTCTTCCAACTCTTAATTTCTAAAATTTTATAAAGGATTTTAATGAAGAAAATGTTTAGCCCTCTGAAAGGGTAAGTTTCAGTTATTTTGAAAATTCTTAGAAGGCACATTTCCCTCTATCTTCCCCTTGCCCCCTAAATGAAGAATTCTGGGATTATTTTGTACTTTGAATAAAGAAGCAATAGCTTGCATTCTAAATTTGGTTCTCTGTATTGATGAATATTTCTATCTGACTTCAGGTGTGATTTTAGCAAGTCTGAAAGAGAACTTATCACCTTTGTCACCAAATCACCCTCTCCTCCTAACCATTTCCCTGTTTCCACCAATAGCATCATCAATTTCCCAATCATCTTAGTTTGAAACTTTTAAGTCACAGATAATTTCCCTATTGGTCCCAAGTCACTGAGTCCCCTGATTTTCTTAAAGTTTTCTTTTCATTTAAATGTGGACCATCTTCACCATATCATGCTTGCATTACTTTATTTATTTATTTATTTATTTATTTATTTTTTGCTTTTTGCTGAGGCAATTGGGGTTAAGTGACTTGCCCAGGGTCACACAGCTAGGAAGTGTCTGAGACCAAATTTGAACTCAGGTCCTCCTGACTTCAGGGCTGGTGCTCTGTCTACTGCGCCACCTAGTTGCCCCCCATGCTTGCATTACTAATACTAATTGGTTTCCTAGAATTCAGACTCTGAATTTTACTCAAATTCATCTTTCTAAAATATTACTTTGATAATAGATTAAATTTATTTGATACATCAACACCTTGTATACAAAATGGAATCTTGAACTAAGTTATACAGATACAAAATTTGGATATTTTCATGGAGTACATAGTTAAATTGACAGACTTCAAACTCAGTGAATTAGGGGGTTGTGTACCCCAAGCATATGAAGACTTCCTCTCTAGCAGAATGGGCAAATGAGAACAATCTGTTCCAGTGACCATGAAGGTGTTTGAAGCAAGTTCTGTGGAGAACTTAGAGCTTGGTCAGACATCAATAATGTCAAGATTATCCACTGAATCCTAGGCCACTGTTAATTTTTTTGACTATCCAGTTTTCCCACTGGATTTTGATGACTATAAAAGGGAGAGTGAGGCTGTTGACTTTGTGCAACTCTATCTCACTTAAATTCAATTAACATGTAATGACATCAGATGTCATTGGTCCTCTTCAAAAATGAAGGATGGACTACTCTGAGGGACTTATGTTGAAAGATCCTATCCATACCCAGAGAAAGAACTGATCATGTCTGGATACAGATTGAAGCATATACACACTCTCTCTCTTCTCCTCTGCCCCTGCTTCTCTCAGTCTCTCACTTTATTATTATTTTTTTTTGAGTTTTTTTATGGTGGGAGACATGTTTTCTTTCACAACATGACTTTTATGGAAATGTTTAGTATTACTTCACATGTGGTTTCTTAATGGGAACTGGGGATAGGGATAAGGGAAAGAATCTGTAACTCCAAAGTTTTAAAAACAAATGTAAAAATTGTTTTAATTCTAACTGAAGAAAAATATTAAATAAAAAAGGATAAATAATATTATAGTCTCAAGGAGGAGGAGTGGCAAGACACAGTAACTGATAACTATAATACCTTATATAATAGGTGCATTAGAAAGATACAGAATAATGTTCCATATGAAGTATGAAAGGGATGTTCATTATGGACCAGCAGAATCAGTGAAAGCATCCTGGAAGGAGTGGCATTTGAGTTAGACCATGAGGGATAGTTAATTATTCAGCAGGTAACAAATAGAAAGCAGGGAGGGCTGAAGGTATAAAAGTTCCCAAAGTGGAAGAGCACAGTGCATAATAGAGGTAAAGGAGAGAGAGAAGGTAAGGAATAAAAAAACCTTCAATTTGGGTAGAGCACAGAGTACTTGCAGGAGAGTAATATGGAATAAAGTTGAAAAGGTAGGGTGATTCCAAATTTTAGAGGGCTTGGAATGTTAGGCAAAGAATTTTGAATTCTATTGGGCAAGTAAGAGGGAGTCAGAGAAAATTTCTGAGCAGAGGAACAATGTGATTTTGTATAAGGAAGATTATTTTTGCAGCAATCTGAAAGATTACTTAGAGCAGGGTTTCTTAATTTGGGGTCTGTGAACTTATTTTTTAAAATATTATAATTATATTTCTTTTTTTGCAAGGCTATTGGGGTTAAGTGATTTGCCCAGGACACATAGCTAGTAAGTATTAAGCATCTAAGACTGAATTTGAACTCTGTTCTTCTGACTCCAGAATCAATACTCTATCCACTGTGTCATCTAGCTGCCCCATAATAATTACATTTCAATGAAATTGATTTTCATTATAATCCTAAATATTTTGTTTTATGCATTTAGGAACATTATTCTGAGAATGGTTCCATAGACTTTGTTATACCTCTAAAGGAATCCATGACACACACACACACACACACACACACATACACAAAATTATGAAGGAAAAGAGAATGGCTGTGGAAAGATCTTTTAGTAAGCTATTGCAAAAGTCTAGGAAGGTAGTAAGTAATAAGATCCTGCATAATGGTGATGGTGGAGGGAACATAGAGAAAGAGACGATTGTGAGAGTTGGAATCAACATAAACTAGTAATGATTTGAACATGAGAGGTATAGAAGAGTTAAGTTTCAAAGACAGCAATAAGTTTCATACATGGGAGCTAAAGTGAATGGTGGCATCATTGATAGGGAAAACTGGGAGAAGAGTGGGTTTTGGGGGAAAGATAATCTTCATTTTGGGTAGAATTTGGGGTGCTGGTAGGATATTCAGATGAAGATATTCTGTTGCCAGTTGAAGCCATACTTAGAGCTCAAAAGAAAGATAAGACAAAAGGTCTAGTAATCATTTATTTAGTGGATAGATGCTACTTAGCATTTTAAGGAAAACTTCATTTATTCCTGTGCTCTCTAGTGTTTTTAATAGAAAGGGTGTTGTACTTTGTCAAATGCTTTTTCTGCTTCTTTTGATATAGTCATATGATTTCTGTTAATTTGGCTATAGATATAGTCTTTTATATTAATAGTTTTTTCTGATATTGAACCAGCCCTGCATTCCTGGTATAAATCCTACCTGGTCACAGTGTATTATTCTAATAAGTTGCTATAATCTCTTTGCTAATATTTTATTTTAGATTTTTGCATCAATCTTCATTAGGGAAATTGGTCTATAATTTTCTTTCTCTGTTTTGGCCCTTCCTGGCTTAGGTATAAGCACTATATCTGTGTCACAAAAGGCATTTGGTAGGACTTCTTCTTCCCTTATTTTTCCAAATAATTTGTATAGTACTGGAATTAATTTTTTAAAATGTTTGGTAGAATTCACTTGTAAATCCATCTGATCCTGAAAATTTTTTCTTAGGGAGTTCATTAATGTTTGTTCAGTTTCTTTTTTCTAAAATGAAACTGTTTAAGTAATTTATTTCATTTGTTATTCTGGGCAATCTATTTTTTATAAGTATTCATTCATGTCTCTTAGATTATCAGATATATTGACATACAATTATGTAAAACAGTTCCTAATTATTGCTTTAATTTCCTCTTCATTGGTGGTAAGTTCATGCTTTTTATCTTTGATACTGGTAATTTGGTTTTCTTCTTTCCTTTTTCTAATCAAATTAACTAAAGATTTATCAATTTTGTTAGTTTTTTTCATAAAACCAACTCAATTTTGTTTAATAGTTAGTTTTCTTGTTTTCAATTTTGTTAATCCCTCTTTATTTTCAGAATTTCAAATCTACTATTTAATTGGGGATTTTTAATTTGTTCTTTTTCTATTTTTTTTTTTTTTTTTGCTGAGGCAATTGGGGTTAAGTGACTTGCCCAGGGTCACACAGCTAGGAAGTGTTAAGTGTCTGAGACCAGATTTGAACTCAGGTCCTCCTGACTTCAGGGCTGGTGCTCTATGCACTGCACCACCTAGCTGCCCCCTTTTCTAGTTTTTTTTTAAGTTGCATGTCCAATTCATTGATCTTCTCTTTCTCTATTTTATTCATATAAGTATCTAGTGATATAAAATTTCCTCTAAGAACTGCTTTGGCTACATATCATAAATTTTGGTATGTTGTCTCATTATTGTCATTTTCTTGGATAAAATTATCAATTGTTTCTATGGTTTGTTGTTTCACCCATTCATTCTTTAGGATTAGATTATTTAGTTTCCAATTAATTTTTGGTCCAATAAATTAAATGAATTTAATTTATTATATACCATGATCTAAAAGAATGGATTTACTATTTCAGCCTTGCTCTATTTGATTGTGAAGCTTTTATACCCTAATATATGGTCAATTTTTGTGTAGGTGTCATGTGCCACTGAGAAAAAAAATCTATTACTTTTTATCCCCATTAAAATTTCTACAAAGGTCTATCATATCTAACATTTCTAAAATTCAATTCATCTCCTAAATTTCTTTCTTGGTTATTTTGTTGTTAGATTTATCTAGTTCTGATAGAGAAAGGTTGAGATCCTTCACTAGTATAGTTTTGCTTTCTATTTCTTCTTGCAACTCATTTAACTTCTTTAGGAATTTGGATGCTATACCACTTGGTGCATATATGTTTGGTATTGATATTACTTCATTATATATGGTACTCTTTAGTTTCCTTCCTTATCTCTTTTAATTAGATCTAATTTTTGTCATTTTTTGTTATGAGATCAGGTTCACTAGCGCTGATTTTTTTTTTAACTTTAGCTGAAGCACAATAGATTCTGCTTTAGCCTTTTAGTTTTACTCTGTATGTATCTCTCTGTTTCAAATATGTTTATTATAAACAACATGCTGTAGAACTTTGGCTTTTAACCCAGTTTGCTATCTGCTTCTTTTTATGGGCGAGTTAATTTCATTAACATACACAGTTAAAATTACTAACTCTGTATTTTTCACCATTCTATTGTCTCCCAATTTATACTTTTCCCTCTTCTTTCCTCCTTTCCCTCCCCACCAATGTTTTTCTTCTGATCATCATCCCTCAATTCACCCTCCTTTTTTCCAGTCCTTCCTCCTTTTTATCCCTTTCCCCTTCTACTTCTGCCTTACCTTCTATTAGTCTGCCTCCTTCCTTTCCCTTTTTCCCTCCTACTTTTCTATATGGTGAGACAAATTGCTATACCAAATTAAGTATATATGATATTCTCACTTTGAGCCAAATCTGATGAAATTAAGATTCAAATAATTCTCATCCTCTTCCCTTCTTTTCCTCAATTGCAATAGGTCTTTTATGCCTCTTCATGTGATATAATGTATCCAATTTTACCTCCCCTTTCCTCTTCTCCCAGTACAATCTCTTTTCCACTCCAATTTCTTTTTTATATTATCACATTAATGATAACTTATACCTACTAACTTATACTAACCAGTTTATACCTCTTAGTATACTCCTGACAAAGATACCTTTCTCAAGAATTTTATGTATGGGGGCAGAGCCAAGATGGCAGAGTGAAAAGGTGACTCTCTGTGTCCTCCTCCGATCTTCTCTCAAATCAACAATAAAATAAGCCTCTGAACTGATCTTCAAGTCAACGAACTCAGAAATATTTGGACACTGCTTGCTGATATCTCTGAAAAACTTTACATCAGGTTTGTCTAACTCAGAGAGATAAACAGAGGACTCCTGTGTAGGCCTGAAGTGAGGGTAGGACTCAGTTCAGCTCATCTTGGCAGAAATTCCAAACTCCAAACTCCAAATTCCAAACACCTGGAGTTTATCTGAGGCACTCCAGACACTCTGCCCTGATTGGAGGCAGGTGTACTGGCAGACTTGCCTTGTTTAAGGAGTAATTCGGACTTAGTCCTAGCCCCCACCAGCCCAGCACCTTAAGTTAACTCGCCCAAATGTCCCAGGGCAAAGATCTTCAGCCGCCATTTCAGCGGCCATTTTTTTTCCCTACCTTAAAGAGATATCCACACCGTCTAAAAAAAAATAAAGAAGCAAAAGAGAGCTCTCACCATAGACAGCTTTTATGGAGAAAAAGAAGGGATGATCCCAGATCCTGAAGTTCCTTTAGACAAAATTCCAGAAGTTATTAACGACCATCACTGGTCACTTTTTCAAAAGGCCTTTCTGGAAGATTGCATAAAGAACCTCAAAAGAGAGCTGGAGGATAAATGGGAAAATAAACTGAAATCAGTGCAAGAAGGATACAATATCTTGCAAGAAGGATATGATGCCCTGCAAAAGAGATATGAAAAAGACACCAATTTATTGAAAAATAAAATTAGTGAAGTGGAAAAAGAGTGCAATGAACAAAAAAATTCAATTGGCCAGTTACAAAAGGAGCTTAAAAAGGTAACTGAAGAAAACAATACTTTAAAAATAAGAATTGAACAAATGCAAGTGAATGACTGAATAAGACTTCAAGAATCAGTCAAACAAAAACAAAAAAATGAAAAATTAGAAGAAAATATGAAATATCTCCTAGGAAAAACAACTGACTTGGAAAATAGATCTAGGACAGAAAATCTAAGGATTATTGGACTTCCTGAAAGCCATGATGAAAAAAAGAATCTAAACACTATCTTCCAGGAAATCCTGAAAGAAAACTTCCCTGAGATTGTAGAATAAGAAGGCAAAATGACCATTGAAAGAATTCATCGATCACCTCCTGAAAGAGACCCCAAAATTAAAACCCCAAGGAATATCGTGGCTAAATTTCAGGACTATTGCACCAAGGAATAGATTCTGCCAGCAGCTAGAAAGAAAAAATTCAAATACCGAGGATCAATAATTAGAATCACACATGATCTGTCAGCCTCCACAATGAAGGATCAAAGGGCCAGGAACCAGATATTCTGAAGGGCAAAGGAACTTGGATTACAGCCAAGAATAACCTATCCAGCTAGAATGAGCATTATCCTCCAGGGAAGAAGATGGTCATTCAATGATATAGGTGAATCTCACCTATTTCTAATGAAAAGACCAGATCTGAACAAAAAATTTGACATCCAAACACAGAACTCAAGAGATGCATAAAAAGGTAAAAAAGAAAGAACTCTTGAGAACTTTATTTCTACTATGGGGATACTTAAAGTTTGGGGGTATAATCAACTAGATATTACTTTGATAATATGAAAAAGAGAACTAGAGGGGGAAAGGTAGTCATACTGGGGAAAAGAGGGAAAAAGTGGTAAAATAAGATCTAAAAAAAGGAGGTAAAAACAAGGTAAAATCTCTTGAAGAGGCAAAGAAAACCTAATATAATTGAGAGAAAGAGGGGAGGGAGATGAGCATTGTGTAAATCTTACTCTCATCAGGTTGAGCTCTAAAAGTGTATATCAGACACTTGATTTCACATAGAAACTTGTCTGTTGCTAGAGGGAAGTAGGAGGGAAAGGAGGAAAAGTAAGGGATAAACTAATAGAAGGGAAAATAGAATAATCAGGGGAAAGGAGTAAAAACAGGGGGAGGGGATCTAAAGGGTGGAGTATTGTTTGGGGGAGGAGGTCATCAAAAGCAAAGTACTGAGGAGGGGGGAAGGGAGAAAGGGGAAAGGAAAGGGGAAAACATAACTTGGGTAAATAAGATGGCAGGAAATAAAGAATTAGTTATTCTAACTGTGAATGTGAATGGGATGATCTCTCCCATGTAGCGGAAGTGGATATCAGACTGGATTAAAAACCAGAATCCCACAATATGTTGTCTACAAGAAACACATCTAAAACATAGTGACACATGTAGGATGAAGGTAAAAGGCTGGAGCAGAACCTATTATGCTTCAGGTGAACAAAAAAAAACCTGGGCTAGCAATTCTTATCTCAGATCAAGTAAAAGCCAAGATAGATCTAATCAAAAGAGATGAGGAAGGAAACTATATTTTATTAAAGGGTACCATAGATAATGTAGCA
>JAJPUD010020507.1:0-24577 GCA_023553655.1 Myrmecobius fasciatus | reverse complement strand
TCGAGTTTGTCAAACACTGCATTGCTATGTTATTGACTATTTTGTCCTTTGAATTTAACTTATTCCACTGATCAACTAATCTATTATTTTAGGTAATACCAAAGGGCTTTTTATTACTGCTGCTTTACAATATAGTTTTAAATCTGGTACAACTAGGCCACATTAATTTGTTTTTTTTTTACCCCATTATTTCCCTTGATCTTTTTTTCTTCAAGATGAATTTTGTTGTTATTTTTTTCTAGGTTAGCAAAGTAATTTCTTGTGAGTTTGATTGGTATAGCATGAAAAAATAGGATAGTTTAGTAATTGTCATCTTTATTGTATTCACTCGACCTATACAAGAGCACTTGACATTTTTCCAATTGTTTAGATTTGACTTTATTTTTGCGGAAAGCATTTTGTTGTTTTGCTCATATAGTTCCTTAGTTTCCCTTGGCAGATAGATTACCAAATATTTTATATTTTTGACAGTTATTTTAAATAGAATTTCTTTTTGTATCTCTTGCTGTTGGATTTCTTTTAGTAATGTATAAAAATGGTGATGATTCATGTGGATTTATTTTGTATCCTGGAACATTGCTAAAGTTGTGCATTATTTTTAATAGTTTTTAGTTGATTCTCTAGGGTACTCTAAGTATAGCATCAAATAATTTACAAAGAGTAATAATTTGGTTTCCTCATGACATACTCTAATTCTTTTAATCTTTTTTTTTCTTCTCTAATTGCCAAAGCTAGCATTTCTAATTCAACATTAAATAGTAATAGTGATAATGGGCAACCTTGTTTCACCCTGATTTTATTGGGAATAGTTCTAGTTTATCCCCATTACATATGATGCTTGCTGATAGTTTTAAATAGATGCTAATAACTATTTTAAGGAAAAGTCCATTTATTCCTATACTCTCTAGTGTTTTTAATAGGAATGGATGTTAGATTTTATCAAATGCCTTTTCTGCTCTATTGAGATAATCATATGATTTTTCTTAATTTGGTTATTGATATAATCAACTATGCTAATAATTTTCCCAATATTGAACCAGCCCTGCATGGCTGTACAAATCCTACTTGGTCATGGTTTTTTTATTATTCAGGCGATGATTTTCTGTAATCTCTTCGCTAATATTTTATTTAAGATTTTTGCCTCAATATTCATTAGGGAGATTGATCTATATTTTTTTCTCTGTTTTCATCATACCTGGTTTAGGTATCAGTACCATATCTGTGTCATAAAAGGAATTTGGTAGAAGTCTTTTGTTCCCTATTTTTTCAAATAATTTATATAATATTGGAGTTAATTGTTCTTTAAAGGTTTGGTAAATTTCACGTGTAGATTCATTTGGCCTTCTGGCTCTGCTTTAAGTGTGTTTCTTGTAATGATGATATTGTAGGATTTTGGCTTTTAATCCAGTCTGCTATATGCTTCTGCTTTATGGAAGAGTTCACCCCAGTCACATTTATTGTTAAAACTACTAATTCTGTATTTCTTGCTATTTTATTAAACTCTAATTATATTTTTCTCTTTCCTGTTCTCCTTTCCCTCCTGCCTAATATTTTACTTATGAGCACCACTTGCTCAAGCAGCAGTCCCCCTTTAGAGTCCCTCTCCCTTTCTTATATCTTTCCTCTTTTATTTCTGTTTTCCCTTATATTTAGCCTAGCCCTTTCATTTTCATGCTTCCTTTACCCCTTTTCTGCAAGGTGAGAGAAGTTTTTTTTTATGAAACCAAATATGTCTAATATTTTCTCTTTGAGCAAAATCTGATAAGAGTAAGATCCATTAATTATAGTAGGTTTTTTTTTGCCTCTTCCCAAGATGTAATTTTCCTCATTTCACTTCCATTTTCCTCTTTTTCTGCTGCAATCCCTTTCCACTTTTTCTATGTATACTCATAAAATGAATATAGTTCTCAAGAGTTCTTCTCTTTTTACCTTTTTATGCTTCTCTTGAGTTTTATATTTGGAGGTCAAAATTTTGGTTGTCTCTTCTTTTTATCAGAAATGAATGGAATTCACCTGTTCCATTGAATGTTCATTTTATTCCCTAAAAGAAAATGCTCAGTTTAGGGACATAGCTTATTCTTGGCTGCATTCCCAGTTCCATTACTTTTCACAATATCAGATTCAAGGCCTTTCAATACTTTAAGGTGGAAGCTGTTAGGATCTGGGTAATCCTTATTGTGTCCCCTTGATATTTGAATTTTTTTTTCTGGCTGCTTGTAATATGTTTTCCTTGCTCCAATAGTTCTGAAATTTAGCCATGATATTCCTTGGAGTCTTAATTTTGGTATCTCTTTCAGTAGGTGCTTAGTGAATTATTTTAATGGCTATTTTACCTTCTAATTCTATGGTATCTGGGTAGTTCTTTTTGATGATTTCGTGGAAAATAACTGCTTGTACTAGGTGTTTATGCTCAGCCTGCTTGTGTGTGGCACACCTACCTCCATGTGTGATTGAAACAGATCTTTTCTGGCTATCTTCAAAATGGTCTTCTGATGGTAATTTTTTACACTCCCCAAATTTGTAGATTCTGTCTGTATTTGGTATTTAGTCTGAGGGTAGTAGGAGAAGGTCCCAGTCATCTTGGCTCTCCCATGCTTCTTTTCTATTATAAATTTCTATACCTCATTGAGTATGTGTGTTATTTCCTCTTTCTAGGGAGCCAGAAATTCTGATGAGAGAAAGGTTCACTTTCTCATCCTCTCCTCCCTCTCTTCTTCACTATAAGAGTTTTTTCTTGCCTCTTTTTAAGGCAACCTGAACTATTCTACTTCTTCCTTTCTCTCTTTCTGTACGTTAATGTCTCATCCCTTAATTTCATCATTTTTAAAAAAAGATATTATCCCTTCATACACAACATCTATGCCCTCTGTCTATATACATACTCCTAACTGCCATAATAATTAAAAAGTTCTACTATGTTGCAGGTACCATCCTCCCAAGTAAGAATTTAAACAGATAAACCTTATTAAGTTCCTAATGATATTACTGTCCTTATTACTTTTCTATGCTTCTCCAGAGTCCTGTATTTGAAATCATATTTTCCATTCCATCCATTCTTTTCATCACAAATGTTTGAAAATACTTTATTTCTCTGAATGACCAATTTTTCCTCCTAAAGATTATACTCAGTTTTGCTGGGTAGGTAATTCTTGGTTGTAATCCTAGCTCCTTTGCTCTCTGGAATATCAAATTCCAAGTCCTCTTGTTCTTAAATATAGAAGATGCTAAATCTTTTGTTATCTTGACTATGGCTCCACTATACTCTTATTGTTTCTGTCTAGATGCTTGCAATATTTTCTCCTTGACCTGGGAATTTTGGAATATTATAATTATTATAATATTCTTGTGAATTTTCATTTTGGGATCTCTTTCAAAAAGTGATTGGTGGATTTTTTCAATTTCTCTTTTATTCTCTGATTCTAGAATGTCAGGACAATTTTACTAGATAATATTTTAAAAATGATGTATTTTTTATCACAATTTTCAGGGAGAGCAAAAATTTTAAAATTATCTCTCTTGGATCTATTTTCAAGGTCAGGTGTATTTCCAATGAAATATTTCATATTTTTTGTTTTGCTTATTGTATCTTGATTTCTTATAAAGTCATTAGTTTTTCTTTGCTTAATCCTCTTTCCCAATTAGCCAATTTTGTTTTTAAAGCATCCTTCTCATCATTAGCTTTTTTCATTTCCTTTTGCACCATTCTCAATTCTTTCTTTAATTTTCCTCTTTCTCTCTTACATGATTTTCAGTTCTTTTTGACCTCAGGCCCTTCCATGCCTTAAATCCAATTCTTATTTTTCCTGGAGGCTTCGAATGTAGGAGCTTTGACTTTGTTATCATCTTCTGAATGTGTGTTTTGATCTTCCTTAATAATCATAATAATTTTCAGTGATCAGCAATGTTTTTTTTCTGCTCATTTTCCTAGTCTATTACTCTGCTTTTAAGTCTTTGTTAACATAGGGTTACATCCATTTTTGGGATGTAGGGTGCACTGTTCCAAACTTCAGGAGTTTTGTGTAGCTGATTTAAGAAATCCTTCTAGGAACCTGATCACAAGCACTCCTTTCTGTTCCAAAACAGTTAGGAGTGCCTTTGCTCCACTGTAGCTGTGAGATCTAGTGTGCTAACCCATCAGACTTCTGCTTTGCTCATGCTGGGAGCCTCATATTGGGGTTGGGACCTGGACTGGGACTGCATTAGGACTGCATACTGGATTCCCACTCTGCTGCCATAGATCCCTTCCACTGATTTTCTGAGTCCCTTCTATTGTTCCCAGGGCCAAGAGATCCAGAAACCTCTAACATTACTGATTATTCAGAGGTCTCACCTTGCTGATGTTGAGATCCAGGTGAGGCTGGGGCTGGGTTGGGTGGGTCTGGGGTGGGGCTATGCTGGTGCAATTTGCACTGGGATTATATATAGGTTCCCAAGGTTGGTTCCACACACCTTTTATGCTGATCTTCCAAGTCCTCTTTGGTGTTTGAGTTGAGAGGTCTGGAAGCTACCAGTAGTTCAGAGGTGGATCTGGGGCTGGGTGTAGGGCTGCACCAGCATGGCGCTAGACTGGAACGGTATACTGGACTACCACCCTAGTGTCACAGATCATTCCTGTTGAACTTCTAAGTTTTTTTTTTCCAGCTAGAAAATGTTCTAGTTCATCTTTTGGGGTGTTCGACATTCTAAAATTTGTTTAGAGTAACTATTTAAAGGAATAGTTTTGTGATTTGGGGGAAAGATTTTGTAAGTTTCTATCTTTACTCCACCATCTTGGCTCCATCTCTCTTTCCATTTCATTACTATTTTCTTATGAGATACATTTAAAAAAAATTTCTTTATTTTCCAACCAAAATATAAAGGAAGCCCAAATTCAGATGATCATGTCTTTAGCTATGTATTTATTGATAATTCTGTGGATGGAGTATTAGACCCAGAATCAGGAAGCCCTGAGTTCAGGTCTGGCTTCAGACACTTAATAATATGTTCCTAGGCAAGTAACTTAAATTCTTTCTTGATATATTCAACTATAAAATGGGGATATTTTTGGCATCCATCTCCTGAGTTGTGAGAATCAAATGAAATTATATTTGTAACATGCTTAAATTTTGCTGCATAGGAGGTATTATATGAATGCTTCTTTTCTCTCCCATTTCCCTTCACCTATGGAGAGGAAGGCTATTTTAGCTATATATCCAATGGAGGCACTGTGCCTGAAAAAAACAGCCTGGCTAAGTAGCAGAATGACTAATCTATTACTACTATATCCTGTAGTTAAATTCATGAACTTTTTATGAAGGTAGAAAAAGACCTATAGAGCTAGAAGTCCAGAGGTATACTCAATGGCCATACATTTTCTCTACACATATGCTTACTATCAGTATATTTTAATATTTTATCCTATTCTTCCCAGGGATTGCATGTGTGCAAGGAAAGAGTATGCTTCTTTTTAGAGTGGGAATTTTTTTTTCTTGTTAATTTATTTTCTTGCTGTCATCTTAATGAATGCCAATGCTAAAAGAGGCTGCTCTCTGATAATCAATTAGAATGATAACAATAGGGGCTCATGAGCTTCAGCAGTACAAATCAAATCTTCAGGGATACTTGAGACAAAGTAGTGTATGAATCTTCAAGGGATCTCTGTGAGTTAAAATGCTCTGTTGAGGGTGTGGCTCCAGAGGGACAGCCACAGAGACAGAGTTTTCAATGAATTTAAGCATATACAAAGAACATGTTGCGGTATTAGTTATTTACTAGAAGTTGGGAAATAGAAATAAAAATTAAAACAAACGAAAATACATACAATGATCATAGGATCTTTAATTCGAGGACCTGGTGTTGATTTTTAACTTTACCACTTACTATCTGGGTAGTCTTGGGCAGTATACTTAACATGTACTTATAGTTTTTTATTTGTTAAATGTATGGATTACATTACATATCATGGTAGAAACCTTCTGACTCTAAATTCATGATATGTGTTCAGAAACATTAGCCCACTATGCTAATATAGATACCAAATATTGTATGTATCTTATAAATGTTAACATTCCTAGGATCACACAGCTATAAAGAATCAGAGGTAGAAATTAAACCTGATTCTCTTTAGCCCCAAATCCTGGACACTATACAGCTTCCAGGATGAATCTCACAATTAAGGATACAGCTTGATGCAATAAGAAATTGTAAATGAGACCATTATCTGTTTATGAAATAATTTGGTTACTAATATGCTGCAATTCACTTTAGTTATTAAATTTCTTCCATAAAAACAATTCATTAACTGTAAATAATAATTTGTACTTCCATAGGTTGTTTCATCTGAGGACTGTGGCATTCAGATTAATGAATATCACCTGTATGAACTTAAGTAGATATTGTAGCAACTAGAGAGACTGTAGTATTTTGTGGGAAGGCAGGGAACAGATTGACTGGAACTCATGTAGATTCTGCTATTTTGTGATTGAGATTTTATGTAGTTAACTCAATATTGAGACTCTCCCCATATGTTTATCATTATTTTAATGTTCCTAAATGCTAAATGATTTTAATAGTAATGGTCTTCAGAGAGAAAATATTCTACTGCATGTAACTATATAATCTATTAGCCAGCAGTTTGAGAGTCAAGGTATTGAAATATTGGGTTAAATGAACCAAGAATTCTCTCTTCCACCACTTTTATTGACTATATTCTCTGGCTTTATACTCCTACAGCAAAACCAATTCTACCATGCTCTTAAGTTTCTAGGAGTATATTTGAAATAATTAGGGTGCAATTTTTTTAATATCACTGGCTCGAACTGCATTCGAGATATTTAGACATTTAGGCACTCTTGGCCCAATTCTATTTAATTACTCCCATCAATTAGTCTGTTCAATGGGAAGATTTTATTTTGAAGATTGTAAAACAAACAAACAAAATTCTATCACCATCACCCTGAGAATAATGTTTGTCGCTGGGAATAATGCAATCATCTTAATGGTCTTTCTAAATAGGCTTGATCCCAACACCTTCATCTCCAAGTATTATATTGATTCTGCATGAATTCTTGTCTCACCTACTTCTGGAAGGTTGTTCTTTTTCACAGGAAAATATTGCTGAACTGGCTGCCAAGCTCAGCATGATCTTGGCTCCAGAATGACTTACTCTTTTGACCTTTTAAAACTCACAAGGTCATAGAATTCACTTCTTTCACCTAAAACACAAGAACAAACACTGAGTCAGGAAAAAGGCCCATATTCAGAAGAATTTCTTGGCTTCAGAAATAGAGAAGGCCACTGCACTGATCCTTATAGCATTGTTCCTCTCCAGACAGCATCAGTTTCTCCTTATTATAACAAAGGAAGAAATCAGATGAAGAAAAAAAAAGTAAAACTAAAGGGAAGGAGACCTGAGGCCAACTTAAACTTTTTTTTTAATACCCCTCCAATTCTATTTCCCCAGAAACAGCTAATCAACAGATTCCTCTTCATCATAGTCTGGAGGCTAGAATGTTTGAGAATGTCTTTCAATTTTTCAAAGTCTCACCCAAACACCTCCCTTATGTATCTTTAGGATTATTGCATTAGATCTAGTGGGGATTGTAGAGACTGTAAGTCCAATTTTCTCATGGAAAAAGAAAAGACGAGGAATATTAAGCAAATGCCCAATTTACTAGAGCCAGCATCTGAACCTAAACTGACATCAAACTGACATCTAATCCAGTGCTAATTATTCTCTTATTTTCTGAGTTACCTAATTCCAAAATATTATCATTTTACCCAACTTTGATGAAAAATTCACATATATCTACACACACATATATATGTGCATATATATATATATATATATATATTGTGTATATACATATATATACGCACAAACATAATTTTTCTGAAATCTAATGAAGTTAAATTTTTTTTTCAAAATCTAGACCTAGGCATCATATTTTACATGACATATTTTTCATACTAGAGCTACAGGCACATTAGTAAAGGTACAGGGACAATATTGAAAATTATGTCCACTTAGATTAGAGGGAGACCATTATGATATCTATGATAATGCCTATTATATTCATAATAGAAATTTTGTTATTCATCTCTGAAATAAAAAAATGATGTTAATAATAATGCTAGCAATTGCATGGCACTTTAATGATTGCAAAGTACTTCAGATAAATTATCTCATTTGATCCTCATAAATGTTGGGTAGATGTTATTACTATTCTCATTTTTTAAATTAGGAATCTGAAGCTAATATAGACTAATATAGCATCACACAACTAGTAAATGAAGCCAGATTTGAATTCAGGAATGCTTGAATCCATCTGTAACATCATCTAGCTGCCAAAATAATTTACTTTAAACAAAGTCATACTTTAATAGACAAGTTATTGTGATCAGTTTCTCAATTTTTCTCTCTCCATTTCGATATTTTGGAAGTGTAGAGAGAACTAAACTTTGATATTGTTTTATTTTTAAATTAATTTTTATATTTAATTAGAATTATCACTTATTCTCAAGTGTTTCATGTATTCCAAAAATGTCTTTTTGTTCCCAAAATTTCCTTTACTCTTATGCTTGCACCCTCTATTTATTAGTCCTTGGAAGAAAGAGATCTCTTTATTCAATGGCAAAATTGTAGATTTAAAATCTATTAGTTACAATGAACCTGTGATGCAAGATTTGTCTTTTGTAGTTAGGAGTTTAATGTCTTTGAACTCCAGAGATATTTATATCAGAATGAGCTCTGGGATTTTATGGCAGCCTTTCCAGGTTAAGATGATAAAATGCCAATTGTTTTACTGGATGTGGTTGTTTTTGCCTAAAGATATTTTCACTTTCAAAAGCCTTAATCTTGCCACCTTGAGCAAATCAAACTTTATTGCAAAACTGTAAATAATCACAGAAAGATAATAGAAACCTAATTTCCATCTAACCTTTCTTTTTAATGATTAATGGATGTTATTTATGTAAACTGTTCCTACAATACAGCATGAAATGAAATTTAAATTGCAGATTTTACAGTGGTGTATTTTAACTGTGACCCTGTCTCCAATCACAAATAAAAGAAGGCCAATTACATTTATAATAAATATGCTAATGTATTTTTAAAAGTTGCACCTAAACAAAGCAAAAAGAAAGA
The DNA here is from genome assembly GCA_023553655.1 of Myrmecobius fasciatus. Classification (NCBI taxonomy): domain Eukaryota; kingdom Metazoa; phylum Chordata; class Mammalia; order Dasyuromorphia; family Myrmecobiidae; genus Myrmecobius; species Myrmecobius fasciatus. The sequence continues at coordinate 15,453 of JAJPUD010020507.1, read as the reverse complement.
AAAAGGAAAAGGAAAAAAAGAAGAAAAACAACAACAAAAAAATTCCCAAATTATAAACCATGAACCCAAAGTACAAATTGTATTTTTATTTTTTATTTTTTTTATTTTTATTTTATTTTATTTTTTTTTGCTTTTTGCTGAGGCAATTGGGGTTAAGTGACTTGCCCAGGGTCACACAGCTAGGAAGTGTCTGATACCAGATTTGAACTCAGGTCCTCCTGACTTCAGGGCTGGTGCTCTAACCACTGCGCCACCTAGCTGCCCCGAAATTGTATTTTTAAAAAGAAAAATGTATAAAGCTTTCCAAATGATGGAAAATATCACAATTAAATGATATTTATGTGGTGATTTTGTTTGGCTGGTGCTCAGTATCACCTGAGTCATCTGAATACTTATGATGAGTGCTAAAATCAATGAAAATTAATTTATTAGAAAAACCACCAACTTGAAAATGGCCAATGACCTATTCTACATAAGTATTAGTGGCTAATATTCACCAGTACCTAAATTTAAGATGAAAAAAAATGAAGGTGACACTTTCAATATGCAAAAAGGAGTTTAAATAAATCACATTACAATAAGAAATATTTTAGAATAAATCTGTACATTCTAGATTCAAATCTGATCTTTGCCACTTACTATTTTTGTGATTAGAGGCATATTACTTAACTCTCCGGTTTGTCAGTTTCCTCCTCTGTCAAACGGAATAGCACTAGATTTATAATGTGAAATCACAGATTACTGAGTATTTGAGATATAACCATTGAGCATTATGAAAGTATAGTGCTTACATTGAAATCAACATAGACAAAATGATGTATGGGAAGAACTGAGTATTTAGAATAGAGATAGTTTTTCCAACTTTTTTGCATTATAAAAGATGTATCCATTTTATTTTTTCATGAACATTCCATGCAAAGACTATTAAAACAAAATTGTCTTAGGTCTTAGGAATTTTGAACAAAAAATTTATCATTTTATGATTTCTTAATTGGTTGCATTTTTACATGTCACTTCATTTCTCTTAATTAAATACAGAATTTGTAGTTGAACTGGACCTCAGCAATCAACTTGTCCATTCTAAAGATGAAAATAATTCCCTACTGTAACAAAACCAAAAAGTACACATCTAGTCTCTGCTTGAAGACCTTCAATGGCAATCTATTGAATCAGCTCTTTAGAGTTTTGAACATTTTGAACTGTTAGTAGATTTTTCCTGACCTAAAATCTGATTTTTCTTCTTTGTCACTTCTACTAGTTATTCTTAATTCTGTCTTCTTGTGTGACAGAACAAGATTTACTCATCTTTTATATAATGACTCTTCAAATTCTTGAAAAGATCTAATGTACTCTTACTGTCTTCTCTTTTTTTGAAATTATGAATTTCCTTATGTTAAAAATGACATTGGACGAAAATGATTTCTAAAACCAAAAGTCTTTTTATTTCTCTATTTTATGAAAATAAAGATATCAAGTTTTCATATTATCCAGTGTAGAAATCTAAATTTGACAATCTCAATCAATGAAGTAATATCTATATACTAAGAGTTATGAGTGAATTAATTAATTTGGTTAGCAAACTAGTCAATTCTTTTTTATTATAGTTTTTAAAATTTTTCAAAATATATACATGGATAATTGTGACATTCACCTTTACAAAATCCTATGTTTTATTTTTCCTCTCTCTTCTTTCAACCTCCTCCCCCAGTTGGAAAATGATCCAATATGTGTTAAACATGTGCAATTACTTTATACATATTTCCACAAATATCATGCTGCTCAAGAAAAGTCAGATCAAAAAGGAAAAAAAAATAGAAAGAAAATAAAATGCAAGCAAGCAAAAAAAGAATAAAAACTCTATGTTGTTGCCCAAACCCAGTTCTCCCACTGTCCTCTTTCTGGGTTCAGATGGCTTTCTTCATCACAAGATCAATGGAACTGGACTGAATTATCTCATTTTCAAGAGAGCCATGTCCATCAGAATTTATCATCATCTAATCTTGCTCTTGCTGTGTACAATGATCTCCTGGTTCTGCTCATTTCACTCAGCATCAGTCCATGCAAGTCTCTCCAGGACTCTCTGAAATCATCCTGCTGGTCGTTTCTTATAGAACAATCATATTCCATGACCTTCATATACCTTAACTTATTCAGCCATTCTCCAACTGATGGGTATCAATTCAGTTTCCATTTGCTAGACACTACAATAAGGGCTGCCACAAACATTTTTGCACAGGTGGGGCCCTTTCCCTCCTTTATGATCTCTTTGGGATACAAGCCCAGTAGAAACATTGCTGGATCAAAGTGTATGCACAGTTTGATAACCCTTTGTACATAAACCAGTCAATTCTTAAGAAACAAATAAGGAAACAAAACCAAAAAAAAAGTATATATCATATTTATGGTCACGTTGGTAATCTGAATTTATCAGTTGCATAAATAAGCTGATATATTTGGTTAGGTCCCCCCCAAACTAAACCTATCTTATATGTTTGGGCACACAAGTTCATTCACAAGTGTTACTAGTTTGTTTTATTTTAGTGACATGCTGGATTTTCAAGGAAAACCGTAATGTTCAAATGAAAATGGTCTATTTAACACTACATTTAGTGCATGTGTTCTTGAAGTCACAATTTATGTTTTAAATATAAAATAAACAATGAAATAATCTGATACTATGTAAGAAATTGGTGGACCTTATTTCTAAAGTCAACAAGAATTTATTAAGCATTTATTATATGCTAGGAATTGACAGAAATGTATAAATAAATGTAATAACAGCACCTAATGGGGTGGGTCACAGTAGTCACATAAGACATTAGTCAATAAAAAGTGGTACCAATCAGAAAGTAATTTCATCAGCAGATTTCATGTTTATTATTTCATAATAAATAAGTAGTACAAATGAAAAAGAAACTGTAATTAATCTCTTAGCTTCTAAGTCTTTGTGAGTAAATTTAAAAAGGAAATATTGTGTCCTGGGAAAAGGAGTGATATTAAGTTGCAGATAATGTGAGTTCAGGGCCTGTACATCTCTTTGAAAGAGCCATTACAGGACACACTTAGTTACATCCTAAGGATTTTATCGAAAAGAGAGGGACTGTTTAATAGTCATATTGTGATAAGAGCTAGAATTTGGAATGAATGATTATGATGATAATCATCACATATTCAACAATCCATCTTTTCTGGTTCAGTTGTTCTTTGCACATGATATTCCATTTCCTAACTTCATCTTCTGGTTTTATTTTCACTAATCTGCATGCGTGGAAAAAACGTTCTGAGCTTGCATTTAAATGCTGAACAATACCTCTAAGATTCCCTTAAGGACAAAAATACTAAATTCCCACCTTCTATACTGCTTTTCATATTAATTCTCTCATATTGGGTCCAAAGACAATATAGGAGCATGCTCCATAAATTAACATCTCATTGATAAATTGGTTAGCTCTGAGCCACTGAATCAGTATATAAAAAGAGAGAAATCACTCTTCCCATAAATTTTCTCTCTTCTTTTAGTACCAAACCCTGTCTCATTGGTTTAGACCAGGGGTTCTTATTCTAAATTCCATATTCACCAGAGGGGTCAGTGGATAAATTTCAGAGGGTGTGTGAATTTGACTAGGGACAAATACATTTTTATTTTCTTAATCTATAATTAAAATTTATTATTTCCTTCTTTTTTTAAAAAAAGGTTATTCTGAGAAAGAGTCTATATAGACATGGTATAGAATGGGTTAAGATCTCTGGATTAAACTGACAACAGTATTACTATCTATATAATTTATTAACAATATAATTAACACAAAAGATATATTTAAATATTTCAACAATGCATCAGCTGGTGTTACACAAACAAATAGAAATCCAGGGGAGAAGGAAAATCATTATATTTGTGCTTTCACATTTTACTATCAATGTGATCTAACGAAATGACTGCTCAAATTATTTCCTGATATTAACTGTACAAATATAAACAAATCATTAAATCCCATTTGGCCTCAGTTTCCATTCTGTAAAATGAGGAGATTGAAATAGAGGATGACCTGGGAGATCCCTTCTAGGTATAAAACCATAAATGTTACAGAATAGCCATTAAATAATTGGAGTTTATTTGAGTTTGGTGTTAAAAAATAATATGCTCAGGCATACTCTAAGCTTTGCTCTACAATATAGAGCATACTATTCATAAAGTACAACACATTATACACATAAGGTTTTATTAATACCACTTTATCAAATGAAAGTATCTTTTGAATTATAAAATCTATGATCTCTATAGTCAGTACTATATTAATATGATATTGAGAAAGTTTCAAGTGTCTATAGAATTGGAGAACCAATATGAACTAGGTGCATGCCAATTTTTAATCAGTTTTGAAGGAGTAAAGTGCTTTTCAGCTATTTGTTTTAAATAAAGTGACAACATTCAGTAAATTTATTGAGGTTGGTGGTAATAATTAGATTCAAAGATGTATTGTCTTGTGCTAGCTTCTAATTCTTTTAGGAACATATTCCTAATTCCTTCATGAGTGTCTTTCTTTTTTCCCCTTCAACTAAATTGAAAAGTCCTTGAAGGCATAGGCTTAATGGCATACTCATTTTGCTTATTGACAAGATCATAAACTCATAAATTAAGAGGTCATCTAGATATTTATCTATCACTTAACAGATAAGGAAACTGAGGCCTTCAGAATTTACATGACTTCTTCAGTGTCTCATACATAATTCATGTGGTGCTATCATTTGAACAATATATTCTCTGCCATCAAAACCAGTGTACTTTTTGAATATACCATTCTTTCTCAGTGTGCTGCCTCACATGAGTCTCAATTGCGAGGAACAAATGAGATAATGTAGGTAAAAGCATTTTGTAAATTTTAAAGCCTTACATAAAGTCTATTGTTATTATCATTAATGATTTGGATGATATTCCTCAAAGCTTTTATAACAATTACTATCTCTATGTGGAAGAATCAGGGGGGCCTTTATCTAAAAAAAACTCCCAAAAAAACAAAACCAAAAAACCAACCAAACAAACAAAAAAAAGCTTGATAAAGTATAATGTGAGTGTACTACTCTCTGATTTGGATCATGAATTGATATTCTTTAACCAGCTCTGGTCAGGTAAGCATGTGATGAAGAGCCATATTATTGATGGTCTGTGTAACCTGAATTATGGTATATTCAAAAAGCTTTGAATTTTGGATAGTACATTAAAAAGCACCCACTGGCAATAGCTTCCCTGTTTTTCCCTTTCTCCTCTCCCTTCCTATCCCTGACTCTACTCTTCCTTCCCCTCATCTCTCCCCTACCCACTTTCCTTCTATTCTCTCCGCTCTCTTTCCCTCCCCCTTCTTTATTTTGCCAAAGAAATGAATACCCTGAGAATTGCTAAAAAAACTGCTAAGAATAGAGGTTGACAAAATACTGTTAAAAGTAAAGAGAATTATTCCAGTTATTCACTCTAATATATTATAATTGACTCATTTTGAGATTATATAATATAATTGATCTGAATAGTGACAAACATAAGTATCCCAAAGATATTAAATGTCCTCCTTAAGACATTAGTATAATTTTTAATTTCTTATTTAAAAGGAAAAAAAAGAAATAATGAAAACCACAATGAGATAAAAATATATATCCCATGATTACCGATCACAGGCGGGATAATATCAATTGAGTTTCAATAGTGTCATACTTTCTTCATATGATCATACCCAATAGTCAATACGTATTTTATAATTCTTAATTTTCCCTGAAATTAGTCATGTTCAATCTCCAAAGTATAAGTGAATCTTTGATGGTATTGCTAAGATGGTTCATATGCTAACTTAGAGTTTAAAGATACATTTTTAATAATTCATGGGATATTTGCTTTAAGGTCTTCATAAGGTCTTGTCACTATCATATGGAAGTGTCTTAGACTTTGAAGAGCTAAGTATGCATAAATCCAATCATGATTGAAAGACATCTAGTATGGGTATAGCAACAAGATGAATCTACTTTAATAGCTTATCTAAGAAAAGACAAGCTTCTTAAATGCTAGAAAATACATGTTGGCCAACTGCTTAGAAATGAATTTCAGCCCTGAATTTCAGGAGGACCTAAGTTCAAACCTGTTCTCAGATACTTAACACTTCCTAGCTGTGTGACTCTGGGCAATTCACTTACCCCCAAGTACCACAGCCCCCCCCCCAAAAAAAAAAGATTATGTGACATCAATAAAATATGGAAAAGAATATGAAATTGTTTTCTTTTCAAGCAGCTTTTTCTTACAGTAACAATGCAGAGTAGCAGCCAAAAGGTCAAAGTATGTTTAGAATTACACAATTTTAGATCACTTATAAATTTTAAATGATCTATTCATTCTCTAAATGTTATGCTCCAAAGTTATGCCCCTTTTCTACATAGCTCTTTGTAAAATCCCATGATGTTGTAGGAAATGAATCATTTTTACATTGAGTTTTTGTTATTAATGAAACCAGGAGAAAGAAGAAAGCCGACAGTAGATGGAAGGATGGCTCCTGTATATTCCTCGGTGGGATAAATAAAGGAATTGACAGAATTGGTTTTGTTATGGACACAAAAGAAATCAAGAACATGACATCATGAGACATTTCGTGACATTTTGAACTGTTATGAAAATATAATTCTACTAAGAATTTAATAGAAGCTTCTAAATGAAGTAAACGCACACATTGTTATTTAGTGAATTTAATGCAAATAAGGGAATAAATTAAGGTGATGAGAAAAATACTGAAAAACATTATTCAAGAAAAAGAAATGACAAGTCAAAAAATTTAGAGTTCTTTCTCTTCAAGTATAGAATCAATAGTTGCTGGACATAGCAAGCTCCTGATTAACATAAAAAAAGAAAATGGTTATGACTGAAAATGAACCATCACTGATGTGTCAGTCTTAGCTATCTGTGTATGTATTAAAAATTGACCTGTTAAGGAAAATGCAAAACTGGGAAAAATAACTTTATGGTCAATGTTTCTGCTAAAGGCATCATTTTTAAAATATATAAAGAACTGTGTCAAATTTTTAAGAATACAAGTCATTCCTCAATTGATAAATGGTCAAAGGATATAAACAGACAATTTTCAGATGACAAAATTAAAGCAATCTATAGTCATATCTTAAAAATGCTCTAAATCACTATAGGTTAGAGAAATGCAAATTAAAACAACTCTGAGGTACCACCTCACACCTCTCAGATAAACTAAAATGACAGGAAAATATAATGATAATTGTTGGAGGGGATATGAGAAAATTGGAACTCTAATGTGTTGTAGGTGGAGTTATGAAATGATCCAACCATTCTGGACTTCAATTTGGCCATGCCTGAAAAGCTATAAAACTATGTATACTCTTTCACTCAGAAGTAGCAAAAAAAAAAAAAAAAAAAAAAAAAAAAAAAAACTATGTTGTGGTTTACATTCAGTTCATTCAGTGTGCAAATTGCTTTTTTCTTCACCATCATTGGAACTGGTCTGAATCACCTTATTGTTGATGAGAACCATGTCCATCAGAATTGATCATATAGTATTCTTGTTGCTATGTATAATGATCTCCTGGTTCTGCTCATTTCACTCAGCATCAGTTCATGTAAGCCTCTCCAGACCTTTCTGAAATCATCCCGCTCCTCATTTCTTAAAGAACAATAATATTCAATAACATTCATATACAATAACTTGTTCAACCATTCTCCAATTGATAAGCATTCACTCAGTTTCCAGTTTCTTGCCACTACAAGAATGGCTGCCACAAACATTTTTGCCCATTTGGATCCTTTTCCCTACAAATTCATTTGTAAAGAAAAGCTGCTAATAGAGTCACAGAGAATCAGGCATGATTGAAATGACCCAGAAACAGGAAAAATACATAATGTCAATTCATGGTTTTAGAGTATCAATATATCAAATTTATATCTTGATCCCGAGGTTAGTTGAGAAAAATTCTCATTTTTCATTAAAGTTGTTGGTTGAATTACAGTGAGGCTGACTCCTCAACACTTTCAATAGTGAAATATAAACTAAGCCAATTACTCCCAAAATATTTTAATGGTCTTCAATACTGGCCAGTTTATTTATGGTTTATCATCAGAGTATAAATTTAACTAGAAATGATTTTATTGATAGATTTTAAGTTTAATAATTCAAAATGGTCAGTAAAAACACCATTGGCCATTTACTGATCACTGAGATCTTTTGACCTGTGTGGTGCAGTTCCTCAAGAAGATAAAATTATTTATCAATACATCAAACAATTAGCATGTGCCTAGTATATGTAAAGCATTATGGTAAGCACTGGGGAATTAAAAAGAAACAGGGCAAAGACAGTTACTGACTTCAAGGTACTTATAATTTTATGGTATTAGACCTGTGCTTTAGAGAAATGAGTTTAGTGGCAGAACGAAGGATGGATTAGAGGGGAGAGAACCTTGAGAAAGGAAGACCCATCAGCAGACTATTATAATAGCGAAGGCATGAGGTAATCAGGGCTTACCTTAGAGTGGGAGTGGTATAAGGGAAGAGAAAGGGTATATTTGAAATGTAACAAAGGTGAAATTGCCAGACCTTGGCAATAACTTAGATATGGGTTATAAAAGATAGTGAAGAATCCATGATGTCTCCTAGGATGTGAGCATGAGGAACTGGCAGAGTGCTTTGCATGTACAAAATATTATGCTAAGAGCTAGGAATACATATACAGAAAAAAGTGGTTCCAGCACTTAAGGAAGTTAAGTTATATTGAGAGGATATAGTTTCATAATCATCAAAACTATGCAAATGGGGGTGAAGCATCATTGATGAAGAAAAGCAAGTATATTAAAATAAAGACTAATTTTGTGATTTCATGGAATCAGGAAGAATCATATATGGAAGAAAATTATAGGACCAATGCAGCACCACTATGGTCTTTAACATTTTTGGCACTGATTTGTCTAAAATAATGATGTAGTAGATGCTATTGTAGCTTTAAGGCTCATTCTGAGAGAAAAAAAAAAGGGTAAGATAAATATTTGCACAGACATTTAAGTACATTTCAGCAAGACAAGTAATAATTTATTTAGAGAATCTATGCATTCAATTTATCATTATCCTCGTAATGCATTCAGATAAGAAGAGAATAAATTTTGTTGGCAAAGCAAAAGTTTGTAATAATCTATTTTATTTTATGTAAGATAGATAATAATCTGTCAAAAATGATAAATCTTTTGAATATTTGATACTTTCCCTTTGATGTGTGTAAATCAATAGGAGATATTTTGTGGATTCATCTCCATAATTTATTCCATCATTTAAGGAGACTTTTTCAATATTTTTATAGTTCTAATATTTGGATAACAAAAGCTATCATCGAAGTACTGGCACAAAAAATATAATCAAGACCAGGAAATGTTGTGTATTGCCATTCAAATACATTGGGTTTGTGTGTGGCTTGGCCATTTTTAGGTTGTTTCTCTCTTAAAAATGACCTTCTTTATGCCTGGGACTCTTGCCTCTTCTTTGGGAATCATCACATTTGGACTCTTCCTTTATATTTTCTTGTTATGCTAAAAGTGAATAAGTACTCATAAGGATTTATGTGAGACCTCCCTCTTCCTTATAAACAACTTGGCTTTCCTATATACTATATACTTTCTGTATGCATTTCTATATATTGCCATGGTAGAGGAAAACTCATATATTTCTGTGCTGAGCTGGGAGGCTTCTGTGAAGTTATGATATAATCTGAGTGCTGAATCAGAAGAAGTATCTTGTGTTATCATCCTTCCTTTTCTTTCTCCACTGTGATCTCAAAGTCAACTCATGCAAAGACCAAGATTGGTCCTATCACTCAGTAGATAATTATACTCTTGGCTTTTGGACAACTGATCCTGGATTATGCTTTTCCCTTTTTCCCTTGACTCATTCCCTATTTGCCCTGGGGTTTCAAGTAAAATTCTTTTGATCATGTGGGTATCATCAGTGTGAGTATCATCAGTTGGTTTGTATCTTCTGTCGAAGTCTCTAAGTCCCCATAAATTGATTCTAATATTGAAAAGAGGAAAAGCGTGATGAGGGGTTAAAATCATCTACAATGCTATATGTTAGGGTAATTTAAGCAATTCATCTTACATTCAAATATCACCATTCAGAGAATTTTATGAAGTTCTGGGAGTATTATCTGTCCTTGTACTTTCTGTAAGAATCACAATCACTCAATTTTCCCTACTGATCTCCTTCCACTAATGGCATATAATTAGAACCTTTATTAACATCCTGAATCATATGGAAATATTGAATATTTTCATTAAAAAAAGAAGCCACTGGTTTTTAATGAGAACTTCATTTTGACATTCTTAAAATGATTTGTGAAGAAGAAAAAAGCCCAAGGCCACTTTTATTTTCTTATAGTTTATAATTATATAATAATATTGTAAGGGATTCATTTTTTCTTCAAAAGGCAATTTATCATAACCGGTCAAACGGATTAAAAAAGAAAAAGAAAAGCTTACTTTTGAATGTATTTTGTCTGTTGAAATTGATATAACTCTCTCATTGGATTTGTTTATTTTTGAGTTGGTGATTTCAGTACTAAAAATTAGCTTTAGAACAATTTGAAACTCCTTTTTTGTCTAATATTTCATTTTCCTCCAATTAGGGCTTTAATTACAATTTTGACATTCTTTTTTGTAAAGCTTCGAGTTCCAAATTATCTCCCTTTATTCCTCCCCCTTCATTTAATCCAGAAGGTGAGAAATTTGCTATAGGTAATCATATATTCTTCATGCTGTGAAAGGAAACATAGACAAAAAACACAAGAAAACAAAAATAATGCTAGAATCTGAATTTAGGTACCATTGTTTCTTTTTTTGGGAATTTATAACATTTTCTATTATAAATCTTTCAGAGTTGTCTTGGTTCATTGTATTGCTGTCAGTAGATAAGCCATTTAGAGCTGATCTTTATAATATTGCTGCTACTTTGTACACAATACATTTCACATTGCTTGGACACATGGAAGTCTTTCTAGATTTTTCTGAAAGCATCAAGTTCATCATTTCTCCTAACAATATTATTCCATTACAATTGTATGTCACATTTTGTCCAGCCATACCACAATTAATGAGTATTCTCTCAAATTTCAATTCTTTTCTCCCAGAAAAAAGCTACTATAAATATTTTAGTACATATAGGTCTTTTTTTCCTTTTTGTTTTTTAATCTCTTGGGATACAGACCTAGGTTATTATTAAGTCAGAGAGTTTGCAGGTTTTTTAGCCCTTTGGACATATTCCAAATTGCTCGATAGAATGATTGACTCAGTCCACAACTCGACAAAAAGTGCCTTAATGTCTCAATTTCTTAACATTCCCTCCAACATTTGACATTTTCCTATTCTGGTCTATTAGTCAGTCTAAGATAGATATTAGCTAGTACCTCAGAATTATTTAAATTTGCATTTCTACGGTCAATAGTGAAATAGAGCATTTAGCTTTGATTACTTCATCTGAATATTGTTCATGTAGTTTGATCGTTAGTCAATTGGGGGGATGGCTTTTGTTTTTATAAATTTGACTCAGTTTTCATGTTTGACAAATAAGGTCTATATCGCAGAAACTTGCTTCAAAAGATTTTTTTGCACTAATGATTGCTAACTATCTCCTTTAATCCTATTTCCCATTGTTTTTTTTTTCCTATTCTCATGTTTCTCCTCAAAAGTGTTTTGCTTCTGCCTACCCACGCCCAATTTGCTCTTCCTTCTATCATCTCTCCCCTTCCTTATCCCCTTTCTTCTCTTGGTTTCCTGCTGGATAAGAAAGATTTCTACATCAAATTCCATACCAAATTGTAAATTAATCCCCATTTTAGGTAATTTTGATGAGAGTAAAATACATACTCTCTCTCACCTTACCCTTTTCCTCCTTCATTATAAAAGCTTTTTTTCCCCTACTTTATGGTAGGTAATTTGCCCCATTCTGTCTTTCCATTTCCCTTTCTCCCAGTGTATTCTTCTCTTATTCCATTTGCTCAATTCTAATTTTAAAGGTATTATTTCCTTCAGTGAGCTTTTGTACATCTTTTTTCCCCCTCATTTGACCATTTATACGTTTTAAAGCTTTTTTTTCCAGTGAATTTTTGAGTCTCTTTTTCCATTTAGGCAAATTTGCTTTTCCATGCATTCTTCTCATTTTTGTACTTCTTTCACCATTTGGCTTAGTCAGTTTTTTTTTTTTTAAATGTTATTTTCTTCAGTATTTTTTCTGTCTCCTTTACCAAATTGTGGACTTGTTTTTCATGATTTTCTTTTATTACTCTCATTTCTTTTCCCAATTTTTCCTCTACCTCTCTTAATTGATTTTCAAAATCTTTTTTGAGTTCTTTCATAATCTGAGACCAATTTATATACCAATTTGTATTTTTCCTGGAGACTTTGGATGTAGGAGCTTTGATTTTGTCATCTTCTGAATGTATGTTTTGAGCTTCCTTGCCACCAAAGAAACTTTCTATGATCAGTTTTTTCCTTCTTGTGTGTTAATTTTTTTCCAGTATATTTGTTGATGTTTAAATCTTGTTTTAGTGGGGCTCTGCTTTGTCCCATTGTCACAAGCTTCAGGATTATTGTTCAGCTGTTTTCAGAGATATTTCCAGTGACCTATATACATTTTCACTTCTTCCAAGATAGTATGATATAAAGGGAGGTGTTTGCTATTTTCCTGGCTTATGTTTTTTAAGGGACCACAAGATCGTTTTTCTATCCTGAAACTGTGAAGAGGGCCTTGCTCTCTTGTGGCCCTTAAGATCTGGTGTGCTAATATACCTTTTTACTCAGTATTTGCCACTCAAAACTGTGGTCTGAGTATGAATAAAGTAATTATGTCCTGCCCCCACTGCCAGAAAAGAGACTCTTGTAGTCTGCTTTTGATTAGCTGTTCAACTATTTTACCTTCTTTGGTCTTAGAGCACTGAAATTAGCCATTTTCACTATAGATTCATTGAAGTCCAAAGTGTGTCACAGGTTTGCTGGGGTCTAATCTGTACTGGCTCAACCTGAGCTGACTATGCTTCATTCTCATTCAGGTGTGACATAACATTCCTGCTGATTCCTTATATGGTCTTTGGATGGAAAATTATTTCAGCCTGTCCCTTTGTGACTTCTACAGCTCCAGAAATTTTTATGTTGCATTTTTAAAAGTATTCAGAGAGACTCGAGGAAGAGTTCCAATGACTTGTCTTTTTTCCCTGCCATCTTGACTTTGCTTCCAGAGTTTGGAAGTTTTTACTTCTATATTAGACAATAGGGGACTTGGGCCAATTACAATAATATTGTACTTAAGAATTTTGAGCTATCCTCCATTGATTGATCTACAGGACCCTTTGTAATCTAACATCAGGCAGACTTTTTCAACTTAGTTAGGCTATTCTTCCCCATGATATCTTTCTTCTAACCAATCTATTTCTTTCTGAACTCAAGAAAATTTTATTTTGATTTGCTGGCTTAAGTAACATTCCTCTCTTTATTTATCTAAGGCATTCTTTTACCTTTTAACTGCTACAAGCCATGACAAATGCAAACTCTTTTTATTTTAAATTTATTTGTTTGATATTTTTCCAAATTATATTCAGAACAATTTTTACATTTGCTTATAAAGTTTTTTGAGTTCTAAATTTATAAAAATACAAACCATTCTCCAACTGATAAACAGTCAAAGCCTATTAACAGATAATTTTCAAATGAAGCAATTAAAACCTTTTCTAGCCATATGAAAAATGTTCTAAATCATTACTGATCAGAGAAATGCAAATTAAAACTGCTCTGAGATACCACTACACACCTTTCAGTTTTGCTAAGATGACAGAAAAAGATAATGATGAATGTTGAAGGGGATATGGGAAAATTTGACATTAATACATTGTTGATGTGATTGTGAACTGATCCAATCATTTTGGAGAGAAATTTGGAGCTATGTCCAAAGCGCTATCAAACTCTGCATACCCTTTGATCCAGGGTATGCAAAATAAAATGATTTTATTTGATGCCTCTACTGGGCCTGTGTGCCAAAGACATCATAAAAAGAGAAAAGGCCCAACATGTGCAAAAATGTTTGTAGTTGTCCTTTTTGTAGTGGGAAGGAACTAGAAATTGAGTCGATGCCCATGAGTTGGAGAATGAATGAATGAGTTATGGTATATTAATATTATGGGATGTTATTGTTCTATAAGAAATAAGCAGCTGGATGATTTCAAAAAGGCCTGGAGAGACTTACATGAACTGATGCTAAGTGAAATGAGCAGAACCAGGAGAACATTGTACACAGCAACAGCAAGATTATATGATGATAAATTCTGATCTTTTCAACAGCCAAGTGATTCAAGCCCATTTCAAAGGTCTTGTGATGAAGAGAGTGATCTGGATCCAGAGAGAGGACTGTGGCAACTGTGTGGACCATAAACATACTACTTACACTTTTTTGTTGTTTGCATTTTTATCTTTCTCATTTTTTTCTTTCTTTTTGAACTGATTTCATGCAGCATGATAATGATGGAAATATGTATAGAAGAAAATATATTGAATTACTTGCCATCTAAGGGAAGAGGTTGGAGAAAGGGAGGGATAAAATTTTGGATCACAAGATTTTGCAAAGGTGAATGTTGAAAACTATCTGTGCATATGTATTGAAAATAAAAAGCTTTAATTAAAAAAATCAGTTATATTTCACTCTCTTAACCCCATTCACAATTAAGAAATCACTTGTGAAGTTAAACAAAACATTTCTTTTTATATTTTAATTTATTTTTATTAAAGCTTTATATTTGTAAAACATATGCATGAATAATTTTTCAACATTGACCTTTGCAAAGCTTTCTGTTCCAATTTTTTCCCTCCTTCCCCCCACTCCCTTCCCTAGATGTCAAGCAGTCCAATACATTAAACAAAACATTTCTATAAAAGTCAAGTTGTGAAAAAAACAACAGGGATCTTCCACTTTAATGAAAATAAAAACCCTTAAGAAAAACTAAATTAGAGAGAGAGAGAAAAAGAGAGAGAGAGAGAGAGAGAGAGAGAGAGAGAGAGAAAGAGAGACAGAAGAGAGAGAGAGGCGAAGACAGCGAGAGCAACAGAAAGAGAGGGAGGGAAAAGGAGAAGGAGGGAGAAGGAGAGGGAGGGAGGGAGGGAGGTAAAGAAGAAGGCAGGAAGGCAGGGAAGAAAGGAGAGAGAGAACAGGAGGGAGAGAGAAAGAGACAACTTCAGTCTGTATTCAGGCACAATCAGTTCCTTCTCTGGTATGGATAGGATTTTTTATCATACATTGTTCAGAGTAGTCGTGGCTTATTGTACTACTGAGAATAGCAAAGTCATTCATACCTAGTCATTCCAACTATTACTTTGTATACACTTTGCTTGACTTCATGCAGGACTTTCCAGGATAAAAACACAAAACAAAACAAAACAAA
>JAJPUD010020506.1:0-23905 GCA_023553655.1 Myrmecobius fasciatus | reverse complement strand
AAGAAAAAATCTCCAGGGCCAGATGGATTTACATGTGAATTCTACCAAACATTCAAAGAACAATTCATTCCAATGCTATATAAACTATTTCAGATTTTGTTCTACCAAATTTTGTTTTATGATGCAGATATGGTGCTGATAGCGTGGTCTTTTTTGACCAGGTAGGGTAGAAACAGAGAAAGAAAACTATAGAAGAATTTCTCTAATGAATATTAAAGAAAAAATCTTAAATAAAATATTAACAATGAGATTACAGAAAGTCATCCCTAGGATAATATCCTATGACCAAGTAGGATTTATGCCAGGAATGCAGGATTGGTTCAATATTAGGAAAACTATCAGCATAATCAACTATATTAGCAACCAAACTAACAAAAATCATATGATTATCTCAATAGGTGCAGAAAAAGCATTTGATAAAAATCCAACACCCATTCATATTAAAAACACTAGAGAGTATAGGAATAAATGGGCTTTTCCTTAAGAACATCAGCAGCATCTATTTAAAACCATCAGCAAGCATCATATGTCATGCAGACAAACTAGAACCATTCCCAGTAATATCAGGAGTGAAACAAAGCTGCCAACTATCACCACTACTATTCAATATTGTATTAGTAATGTTAG
The DNA here is from genome assembly GCA_023553655.1 of Myrmecobius fasciatus. Lineage (NCBI taxonomy): Eukaryota > Metazoa > Chordata > Mammalia > Dasyuromorphia > Myrmecobiidae > Myrmecobius > Myrmecobius fasciatus. Next base: position 23,278 of record JAJPUD010020506.1, on the reverse strand, counting down.
CTTTGGCAGAAAGAGAAGAAAAATAGATTAAAGAATTAGAGTAGGTAATGAAGAAAGGAAATTATCACTCTTTGCAGATGACATGATGGTATACTTAGAAAACCCTAGAGACTCAACTAAAAAACTACTAGAAACAATTCACAACTTTAGCAAAGTTGCAGGAAACAAAATAAATCTACATAAATCATCAGCATTTTTATATATTACCAACAAAGTTCAGCAGCAAGAGATACAAAAAGAAATTCCATTCAAAATAACTGTTGACAGTATAAAACATTTGGGAATCTTTTTGACAAAGGAAAGTCAGGACCTATATGATTAAAAATTACAAAGCGCTTTCCACAGAAATAAAAGTCAGACCTAATCACTTGGGAAAATACCAAGTGCTCATGGGTATGCTGAGCAAATATAATAAAAATGGCAATACTGCCTAAATTATTCTACTTATTTGTTGCCATACCAATCAAACTCTCAAGAAATTATTTTACAGATCTAGAAAAAATAGTAGCAAAGTTCATTCAGAAGAAAAAAAAGGTCAAGAATTTCAAGGGAATTAATAAAAAACATGCTGATGAAGGGGGCCTACCTGTGCCAGATCTAAAACTAGATTACAAAGCAAAACCATTTGGTACTGGCTAAGAAATAGAGTTGTTGATAAGTGGAAGAGGATAGGATTACAGGACAAACTAGGCAAAAACTACAGTAATCTAGTGTTTGATAAAGCCAAAGAGCCCAGCTTTTGGGACAAAAACTCACTATTTCACAAAAACTACTGGGAATATTGGAAACTACTATGGAAGAAATTAGTGCTTTATCCACACCTTAAACCATATACCAAGATAAGATCTAAATGTATTTGTTATTTAGATATATTGATATTATAAGCAAATTAGAGGAACATAGAACAGTTTACTTCTCAGATCTGTGGAGAAGGAAGGAATTTGTTTCTAAATGAGAACTGGAACTCATAATTGAATGAAAGATAGATAATTTTGATTATATTAAGTTAAATTTTTTTTGTACACGGCGACAACAAGACTATATGATGATCAATTCTGAAGGACATGGTTCCCTTCAACAATGAGATGTTTCAAAAAAAGTACTAGCGGTTCAGTGATGAAGAAAGCCATATACACCCAGGGAGAAGCCTATGGGATCTATGGGCGGACTACAACATAGCATTTTCATGCTTTCTATTGATGTTTGCTTGCATTATGTTTTCCTTCTCAGATTTTTTTCTTATGCATCCAATTTTTCTTGTATATCAAAATCACTGTATAAATATTTATACACATATTGATTTGTCAAATATTTTAACATAATTAACATATATCAGACTTCCTGCCATCTAGGGGAAAGGGTGGGGGAAGGAGGGAAAAATTTGTAGCAAAAAGCTTTGCAAAGGTGAATGATGAAAAATTACCCATGCATATGTTTTGCAAACAAAAAACTTTAATAAAAAATTTGCACAAACCAATCTAATGCAGATAATATCAGAAGGGAAGCAATAAATTGGGAAATGATTTATAAGAATTCAAGGCATTCTCCAATCAAAAAATGTTTAAAGAATATGAACATACAATTTTCAGTTTCTAGTGATGCAAAGGTAGTCCAAATCAGTATTGTTCAGAGAAATGTGAATTAAGACAATTCTGAGATACCACTACATACCTGTCAGATTGGCTAAGATGACAGGAAAAAATAATCATGAATGTTGGAGGAAATGGGGAAAAACTGGGAGACTGATACATTGTTGGTGGAATTGTGAATAGATCCAACCATTCTGGAGAGCAATTTCGAACTATGCTCAGAAAGTTATCAAACTGTGCATATCCTTTGACATAGCAGTGTTTCTACGGCACTTATATCCCAAAGAAATCTTAAAGAAGGGAAAGTGACCCACATGTGTAAAAATGTTTGTGGCAGCCCTTTTTATAATGGCTAGAAATTGAAAACTGAATGAATGCCCATAAATTGGAGAATGGCTGAAAAAATTATGATATGTAAAAGTTATGGGATATTATTGTTCTGTAAGAAAAGACCAGCAGCAAAGGATATAAATGATTTTTTTCAAATGATAAATGCAAACTATTTTTAGTCACATGCAAATGTGCTCCAAAATTGATTGATCAGAGAAATGGAAATTAAAACAACTCCGGTGCACCAGTACACACTTGTCGAATTGGCTAAAATGACAGGAAATGATAATGACGAATGTTGGCGGGGCTGTGGGAAAACTGGCACATTGATACATTGCTGGAGGAACTGTGAATGGATCCAACCATTCTGGAGAGCAATTTGGAAATATGCTCAAAAAGTTATGATACTGTGCATAACCTTTGGCCCAGCAGTGCTTCTATTGGGTTTATGTCCCAAAGAGTTCTTAAAGTAAGGAAAGGTACCCACATGTGCAAGAATGTTTGTGGCAGCCCTTTTTGTAGTGGTTAGAAACTGGAAACTGAATGGATGCCCATCAATTGGAGAATAGCTGAACAAAATATGGTATATAAATGTTATGGAATATTATTTTTCTACAAAAAATGACCAGCAGGATGATTTCAGAGAGACATGGAGAGACTTGCATGTACTGATGCTGAGTGAAGTGAGCAGAACCAGGAGATCATTATACACAGCAACAACAAAACTATATGATGATCAATTTTGATGGGCATGGCTCTCTTCAACAATGAAGTGCTTTAAACCAGTTCCAATTGCTCATTGAAGACAGCCATATACATCCAGAGAGAGGGATGTGAAATGTGGACCACAACATAACATTTTCATGCTCTCTATTGATGCTTGCTTGCATTGTGTTTCCTTTCCTTGATTTTTTTTCTTGTAAATTCGATTTTTCTTGCACAACAATAAGTGTGGAAATATGTATACATATATTCAATTTATCAAGTATTTCAACATAATTAACATGTAGTGGATTTCCTGCCATCTAGGGGAGTGGTGGGAACTAGGGGGCAAATATTTGTAATGGAAATCTTTGTAAGGATTAATGTTGAGGAATTACCCATACATATGTTTTGCAAATAAAAAGCTTTAATTAAAAAAAAAGTAAAATTAAAATTGAAATTTTAAAAAAAAAGAAAAGACCAGCAGGATGATTTCAGAGAAACCTGGAGGACTTACATGAACTGATGCTAAGTGAAATGAACAGAACCAGGAGATCATTATATACTGCAACAACAAGAATATATGATCATCAATTCTGATGGGCATGACTCTCTTCAGCAATGAGATGATTCAAACCAGTTCTAATTATTCAGTGAGGAAAAGGGAGCCATCTACACACAGAGAGAAGACTGTGTTTACAACATAGCATTTTCATTGTTTCTGTTGCTGTTTCCTTGCATTTTGTTACCGTTCTCAGTTTTTTTTTTCCTTCTTGAGATGATTTTTCTTGTGCAGCAATATAACTGTTTAACTATTTATGCATGTATTTTATTTAACATATATTATAATAAATTTAACATGTATTGGACTACTTGTCATTTAACAGAGAGGATGGGGGGAAAGGGGCACAATTTGGAACACAAGCTTTTGCAAGGGTCAATGTTAAAAAAATTACCCATGCATATGTTTTGTAAATAAAAAGCTTTAATAAAAATTAATAATTTTAACAGCCATTTATTTAAAATATTAAAATGTTTGTAATTAGCAAAATTTATTTTCAAGAAAAGAAAAGCAATTTCAATTTTCCCATGACAAAATTTAAAAATGAATTCACCAAATATTGAGAAGAAAAAAAATAGTTATTTTGTCACCTTATATGTTAGTAAACTTGACAAATTAAAAGCCATTTATAATTTTAAAAAATTTCCTGGATTAATAGAATGGAAAAGAAAGAACTTATAGAAAGCCATCATAGCAAAAAAGAACTAAAGAATTCACTAATGAACCTTAAGAGAGAGAGAGAGGGAGAGAGACAGAATGTCAGTCCACATGAATTTTATAAGTCATTTGTACCAAATATTTAAATAACAATCAATCCCAATTCTGAAAAAAAAAATAATGCTTTAAAGAAATCAGGTGAAAAAAGCTCATAAAAATTCTTTCTATGATTCAATATTGTCTTATTATATAAATCAGAAGCCATCTAAAATATAAAAATCAAGAAATCTCTGCATTTAATGAAAATTGATGCAAAAATTTGAATATCATTAGCTAGGATACTATAGGAACATTTGTAAACTTTATATATTATGACCAGTATGGATTTATGGCAGAAATTCAGGGCTGATTAAATATTAGGGAATTAATAAATATAATTTATAAAATTGAATAAAACTTCAAACAATTAAAAATATTTTTAAGACAAGGGAATCAAAAAATTAACAATTAAATCAAGAAAAAGATTTTAGTAATTTACAACATACATTCCTAATAAAATACTAGAAAACAAAAGAATAAATATAACTTCCTTTAGCATGAAAAGTATTAACACTATAAAACTAGTATTGGGTATTATCTGTAAAAAAGATAAATCATAAACTTTTTTGATAAGAAGAAATGTAAGGTAAAAATATTCATTATCATCATTACTATTCAATAGAGTGCCAGAAATCCTATTAATAGTGATAGGGAAAGAAAAAAAAAGTATTGTGAGAATAACCATAAGTAAAGAAAAAATGAAACTGTCTCTTTTTTCATAGAACAATTTATTTCAAGAATTCTAGTGATTCCACTTTAAAAATTAATGGAAAAAAAATGCAACTTTTACAAGGTTGCTAGTTAGAAAGTAAATTAACAAAAATTATTGTAATTTTTTATTTCCAAAAAAATTCAGCAAGAAAAAATGAAAAGAGCAATTCAATTTATGATGAATATGATATGAAAGAATTGGGATTCTACCTGTTAACACTCATACAGGAAATATATGAATATGATTATAAAATACTTTATGATCAAAGAGTGAAACTTATAATAAAAATGATAATGATAATGATAGCATGCATACTTTGAATGCTCTATTCTAGATACTGTGCTAAAATGTTTATAATTATGAGATTTGTCTCTCGCAACAACCTTGTGAACTATGTGATGCTTTTTTTTTCAATTAATGGAACAAAATTAAAGAACTTTATCATAGTCCATTATCAGTGCTAGCAAGTCTGATTCTATACCCATCCATTCATGTAATATATCATGTGACCAATTAAAAATTCTTGATACATGATATGTTAGATATACATCTGAAATATATGAATCTAGCTTAGTTATTTATAAAATGATGATAATAATTAAATTAATTCAGTTATTTATAGTTGATAAGAGTATGAAAATATATTGTTTAATAGAGTTAAAAATTAAGAATAAAATCCTTGTGGAGGAACAGGTCAATGATACCAAAACAAATTATTGAGGAAAATATGAAAAATAAACTAACAGTATCAGATCTTAAATATATATTAGAAAGACATAATCAAAATAAGTCTGCAATGAGTACAACATTAAGAAGTCATTCTTTGGAACAGATTGTATGCAAAAACTGAGAAGTAAAAGAAAATTGTACTTCAGTGTTTAAGAAAAACAAATGTCCTAGTTATTGAGGCATGATAATAATATTAACAACAAATAAAATAAAATACTAGTAAAATTTATAAATGTGTTATTTAAAAATAAATTATGATATCATAAACCAAATAAAGGAGTAAACTTGATTTGCAAGTGAATTCTCCCAAACATTTAAAGAATAATAAATTCAAATAATATATAAACTATTTGGAATAATAGGTAAAAAAAGAGTTCTGAAAATTCCTTTTATGACACAAGTATGGTGTTGACATTTAAACCAAAAAGAGCCAAAACCGAGAAAGAAAATTACAGAGCAATCTCAGCAATGAATATTGGTACAAAAATTTTAAATAAAAAGAGCAATAGATAAAAAAATAAATTCAATTAAAAAAAACCTGTAGATGAAATAAAATATTTACATGTCTACTTGCAAAGATAAACCCAGGAATTATATGCACACAATTACAAAATACTTTTCACAGAAATAATAATGTAAACTGGAAAAATACCAATTACTTATGGATAGGCTGAGCTAATATAATAAAAAAAAATGACAATTCTACCTCAACTGGCTTACTTATTCAATGCTATACCAAACTGTCAAAAATGTTTATAAAACCAGAAAAAAGAGTAACAAAATTCATCTGGAAGAAAAAAAGCTCTAGAATATCAAGGGAATTAATGAGGAAAACATACAAATAATGATGGCCTAGTACCACCAGACATAAAACTCCATTATAAAGTAGCTATCATCAAAAACATATGGTAGAGCATCTAGGTAGTGCATTGGCTAGAGTACCAGCCCTAAAATCAGGAAGTCCTGAGTTCAAATCTGGCCTCAGACACTTAACACTTCCTAGTTGTGTGATCCTGGGCAAGTCACTTAACCCCAATTGCCTCAGAAAAAAAACAAAAACAAAAACAAAAACAAAAAAAAAAAAAACATGGTATTGGCTAAGAAATTGACTGGTGGATCAATGAAATACAGATCAGATATATGTGACACAATAATTGAGGACTATAGCAATCCAGAATTTTATAACTCTGTCCCTTCCCCCAAAGTCCAGCTTCTGGGATAGCAACTTACTATTTGACAAAAATTACTGAAAAAACTGGAAAATAATGTCAGAAATTCAGCATAGATCCACATTTCACAATTCATACCAATATAAGGCCAAAATAGATACATGATTTAGGTGTAAGTGGTAGCATTTTAAGCAATTAAGAGAGCAAAGGAGAGTTTACCTATCAGATCTTTGGAAAACGGAAGGATTTATTGCCAATGAAGAACTACAGGACATTGTGAAATGCAAAATGGATAACTTTGATAATATTAAATTTAAAAGTTTTTGTATAAACAAAATCAACATAACTATTATTTAGAAGGAAAGCAAATAGGGGTGTATGTGTGTATGTGAATAAAAAGCCAGTATTTCTAATAATGGCCTCATTCTAAAATATATAAATAACTGTGTCAAATTTATAAGAATACAAATCATTCCTCAATCCATAAATGGTAAAAGGAGATGAATAGACAATTTTAAGATGCAGAAATTAAAGCCATCTATACTCATATGAAAAACTGCTCTAAATCACTATTGATTAGAGAAATGCAAATCAGAACAACTTTAAAATACCACCTCACACCTCTCAGACTTGATAAGATTGCAGGAAAAGATAAAGATGAACATTGGAAGGGATGTGGGAAAACTAAGACACTAATGCATCATTGGAGGAATTGTGAAATGATCCAGCCATTCTGGAAAACAATTTGAAACTGTCCCCAAGTGGCTAGTAAATTATGGATACCCCTTGATCCAACAATATCATTACTGGGTTTATATCCCAAGGAAATCATAAAGCAGGGAAAAGGACCCACATGTGCAAAAATGTTTATAGAAGTTCTCTTTGTGGTAGCAAAAATTTGGAAAATAAATAGTTGTCCATCAAGTGATGAATGGCTGAATAAGGTATGTATATAAAAATAATGGAATATTGATTTTAGAAAGGCCTGGAACGATTTGCAAGAAGTGATGTTGAGCAAAACAAGCAGAACCAGGAATACATTTTATACAGAAACTGCAAGATTGTGGAATGATCAACTATAACAGACTTGGTTCTTAGTAGTTTGTTGATCCCAGGCAATCTCAATAAACTTTGAATAGAACATGCCATCCAAATCCAGAGCAGAAATTATGGAGAATGAATGTAACACAACACATGCTATTTTTACCTTTTTTTATTTTCTTTTTTCTCTGTTTTCTTTTTTCTCATGGTTTTTCCCTTTTGTTATGATTTTTCTCTTTCAATGTGGTTCACAAGGAAATGCAGTATTTAAAAATGAATTTACATGTGTAATCAAAATAAATAAATTAACCTGTACAAGCAAAATAAATTTATTCATTAGAAAATTTAAGAAATGATTAATTGATGGCCCTAAAATAACATGATTCTTTACATTCTCCTTCCCTTCTAGCTACCCTGTCATTATCACTGTAGAGAAATAGAAGATTGAAGGAGTATAAATGAGACAGAAAGTTGTTCATACGTTTGTATTTTTCATGGGTTGCACTATTATAATTGAATTATTATGTATTTGTGTGTTTGACTCCATGTTTCTTGATTTCCATTTCAATATCCATCCAAGCTACATGAGTGTATTGGTTGGGTTGCATAGCCTTATCAAGTATTATTAAATGAGTCACTATTTAATGACCATTAAGTACAGAGGAGCATATTAGACACTTTATTCATATATTAGTGAACTAGACAATGCATACAAACAAATTGAATTTTAGTCAATCATTACATAAACATTTATTAATTACCTACTTGTTCCCAGGCACAATATTAAGTGTTGGGAATGCAATTGAAAAACTGTCCCTTCCCTCAAGAAGTCCACAATTTAATGAGGGAGGCTTCATGAAAACAACCATATACAATGAGCTCTATACAGGGTAAATAATAGGTAATTAACAGAGAAAAGAAACTAGAATTAAGCAAATTTTGGGGAAAAAAAGTTTTCCTATTGACGGTGGGGTTTTATTTGGGACTTGAAGAGAGTTAGAGATGTGAAACTGAAAGTTACTAGAGAAGGCAAGGTTGGATGAAAAGATTTGAGAATCATCAGTACAGAAAATATAAGTATAATGATAGAATAGTTACAGAAACATGAAATATATATGAACCACTATAACAGAAGACACACACACACAACTTTATCCATCAAAAACATATTTCTTTATTCTTTTTTTGGAGTCAGAGAAAAAGGTAAGATTAAATTCTTTCAGTTAAATTCATTAAACATTATAAAAAACAACTATTATTTGTTAGGTACTGTTCTACGCCCTGGAAATACAAATGAGAAATAGGAAAAACATCCCTGTGCTCTAGTAGCTTAACATTTTATGGAAAGAATGAATCTAAGAAAAGGAAGCTGAAAAGTGAAGGAAGGGCACAAAGGAGTACCCAGCATAAAGGCATACTATTCCACAGATAAAAACTAAAGAGATTTACTGATGGGATTAAAGAGTTACCTAGGAAGTTCAGCATCTTTGGGGTTTAAAACAATATAGTAAGTAGTTTAATTTACACTTTTACTAATTTTACTGATGAAGAAACTGAACTTCAAAGAGACCTGCTCAAAGTCAAATTGTAATTCACAATATCCAGACCAGAATCCTTTGCGCTCATTTTCATTCCAGTTATCTTTTTATTTTATCTTGCCGAATCTAGAGAAATATAGCTGCTATGACATCAGAGAATAGGGAAAAGTGCAATATAAACACAAGGGTAAAGCTGAAAAAAATTCAGTGAATATGAATGAAATAATATAAGCTCAAAGCCTTGGAGCAAATTCTGAAATTATGCTATTAAGGGAAGGACTAGATCTCTCTTTCTCCTGCTTAGTCCTGTAATGCAGGCTGGCAAGCAAGCATTGTAAGCAAGCTCAGCCTGGCTGTCACAAACAGCATTGTCTGTGCAGCTCTAGGAAACAAGGCAATGCAGTCAATCTTTCATGGCACAACTCATTAATTACATTAAACAACTGATAACATCCCAGCCTTGTTTATTGGCTGCACTGTTGGTGAAGGAGCCAGTATATAAAAAGAAAAAGGAGGGAAAAAAGGGATAAGAGAGGAGGAAAAGGTGAATATACCATGTCTAAAATTGTAAAGGGTGTATTTCTGTTAAGTTCTAGCACACTGCAGTGCTCATATTGTTCCTTCTTGCCTTATATAGACATGGCACGCTTTCAAAAATAGCCTGTGCTTTTTTAGACTGTTAAAGACATCATCAATCATTGTCTTCCATGGTAATGCTTCAATTACCCAGGGGAAAAAATACAGTAGCCATGAAAGTGATGTTCTGATGTGCTGAAAATCTCAACTAAAAAGGGCAGTGTTTGCATATTAGCAGTGTAAGCAGTGGAAGAACGGTGATGAACCATTAATAAGCCTCTCTCAGTGCCTTCTAAGTATTCAGGAAATGTGCTGCCTGACAGCCAAGATCTTTATAGGATTAGCTTAATGGTTTGTCACTTTCTGCACTGCCTGCTGCCCTTGTGTCTCTTCTACATTGAACAATATTGTACTGAGCATTCTCTGTAGCTGTGCAAACCCACTGTTTTCCCATGATAAGCTCTACATTTGAGGCATTTACAGTTCATACATGTTAAATGGTATCAGGCAAAAATTTAGCACCAAAGCCAGCACCCCATATACAAATCATTTTGATTTCTCACTGCCAAGGTCACTTCAAATTGGCCACTCCCAAGTGATCACCCAGCATAATGAACACCCAGGGGGCATGGCTACAGTCATTCCATACCATTTATATTGCTGGGAAATGAGCACATGCAATGTCAGTCTATAGAGCCACACAGGTGCAGCTTGTTTGAATGCAGTCTATGTCAGACTCCCATATGGTACTAAAATAGGGAAAACATGTGTTAGTGAGAATCCAGAGGAAATAAAATTTTTAACACATTGAGGTGCCTGTGTGAGCCCCTCCTGCTGCAAAGAAATGCTCATTTGTCATTAATATAAAAGGAGAGAGAGAGAGAGAGAGAGAGAGAGAGAGAGAGAGAGAGAGAGAGGGAGAGAGTTCACTTGATTTGAACTAAGTATTTTCAGTCTTTAGGAAAATGAATAATTATCTATTTGAATGGATGATGAAATAAGAAACTTTTCATGAATCAACATTTCTGAGGACTGTTATTGACTATATATTGCCAATACTATTTTGATGGGGAGATCTCACACAGCAATGAGTCTGTAATTAGAGTTTCCAGATTATCATCTGTGACTGCTTTATGATAAGTACACCAATTCCCTGGAAACATTTGAGGGGCCTGCTGCCTGCACCATTGGTTTTATGGAGGCTTGCCATCTGTGAATGCCACTGAATTTAGACTTTTATATGCCATCCACACCTCTGTATATACATTCAATCACAAAAGCACAATTTCCCCCCTCACTCCTCAATCCACAAACAAATAATATTGATATCACTTCAAGGTTTTTCCCCAAAATTGTTCCACTTCTCCTCAAGAAGTTGATAATAGAATAAAGGCTTTTCTACTTCTCAATCACTTTATATGGACCTAGCAAAAATCTGTAATGGTCACAAATTTTCAATTTGAGAAGATTGTCTTGTGAAATTATCCTTTATTTGGACTGTTTACATTCCCTAAAGCTTAGTATTGAATCTCATACTGGCTATATCTCAGTAATGTTTTACCTTGTTTATTTTGTTTGTTTTTGCAGATATAGAGTTAATGCTTGGTATGATAATTTGACAATGACAACCCATTTTATTTGAGAAAATGGTATCCTTTCTTAATTTTTTTGGAAAAATCAGGATGGAAGCTTATTAATTTCTATTGATAATGTTTCTTTAGTGTAGAAAGTTACTACTGACTTCATAGCCTTAGAATGTATAAAAGCAAAGAATGCATCAGCCTTATTCTCAACACACCTGTATATTTGCAATTGAAATTCATTGAATATGGCATGATTTTGAGTAACACAATGAATCTATTATCTCAAAATAAAATGGGACTACAAAAGTTTTCTAGGAAAATGGTTGACCAAAAATGGACATGAGATGAAGAAACCTACTTTTAGGATGATTTCTGAAGGATATAGGAAGAAAAAATTCAGCAAATGAATAAATAACCAAATAAATAAATAATTAAAAGCTTGAGTTGAGGGGGAAAAGGTGGGCAGAAAAGAAAGAATAATGCGAGACTTGGAACAATTCAGGAGTCTATTATTGAACTATTTAATCACTTTATTATTGGATTACAAAAAATTTCTTTTTTGAAAACAAAATATTTTTAATAGAAAGGTAGAATCAAAGTGAACCAGTAACAAGCTTTTTTGACATCAGTGGGCTTTATCTCAACTTTCCACTTTATATAGTTATTAGGAACAGCTTTAAATTCACTATAAATCAGTAGAAATAGCTGCCATTGGAGAATCTGATGTTCTAGAAAATTCTCTTCCCCAGGATGCCAAATCCTTCAGTCATTCATCTCAAAGAGTGCTTTCAATATCCCTTTATATCTGAGGGGAAAAGAGATAAACATCTTATTCCTCACTATGTTCTTGAAACAGAATCCAATTTTCTGCACTTAAAAGGACTTGTTCAGTAGGGAGCAGGGAGGCTTGCTAAGCACTTTTGTGGTCCAATGTGCATTTGGTTTTAAGAATAAAATTTCATAGCCTCAAATGAAACTTATGGAATTGCATGAGTAGTCGGGACTGAGCTGCTTTCAAAAGATTCAGAAAAGTGAGATGATTAATGTAAAATACAATACCTTTCTTGAGGCTGCATCAGACCAAAAAAAAAAGCAAACAAACAAAAATATGTAGAGAAAACTAAGAGGAAAATAAATGTCCACTAAAAGAGACCCAGGGAAAGAGAACAAAATAATCCCATAAAATTAAACCATTGAAGTTTTAGGAACTAGAGCAATTCATGAAGGGAGGAATGTAACTTCACAACCTAAGATATATTATTATTATTATTGGTTAAAATTGAATGTCTAGAATCCACTTCTCTGTGAAGTGTTTTTAGATAAGTCTGCAGTGGGAGACACATTGATGTAATGAAAAGAAAGCTGGACTTGTTATGCCACTTAGCATTTTGGAATATTGGCTTTTTTTATCTATAAAACTGAGACAATAAAAACCGAAGTAAACATCTTATAGTGTGAAAGTCAAAGGATACAATAAAAATAAAATCCTTTCCAAACTTTAAAATGTTATGTAAATGTCAACTACAACTAGTGTTTCTATAAATTCTCATCTATACCCATATTTCAACTATTCCTTACCAAATAAAATTCCATACATACTAGAAAAAGACAAACTCATGTGAAACAAAATATAAAGAACACCATAGTAATCAAGGGCAGTTCAAGTCTTTGTTGTAATTTCTTCTGACAAAAATCCTAAGATCATAAATATGGAACAGTAAGAATTTTTGGAAATCATTTAGTCCAAATCCTTAATTTTGTAGGTGAAGGCCCAGTGATATTCAATAAATTGCTTGAGGTCACCAAGTTAATAAGTGATACTTCTAGTATTTAGATCAAGATCCTTTCATTCCAATGTAAATATTCTTTCCACTGCACCAAATAATGGAAGGTGGTGATAGTGAGACTTGCTTTAATTCTGTATTTTCATTAATGGGGGGGGGCAATCCAAAAATTAAATTTCCTTAATTGCTCCCTAACAAATAGTAGATCACAAGCCTTAGGTCTCTGAACTTCTATTTCAGGTAAATTCTCAAGTGGAATCGGCTCACTAGAGACTAAGCAATATAACAGTATTAAACAACTTTGATTAAGCAGTCTGAAATCAATGGAGTCCTAAAATGATATGTAGGCCATTTTGTAGTAGCCTAATTTAACAAATCAGTTGTATGGAGGGAAAATTTTTAAATTAGGTATTTTTAGTTATCTCAATAGAATTTATTTTACTTTGAAAACAGCATCTTTTTATGGTAGTGGAATACTAGACTTGGTCACAGGATCAGTCCAAGAAAGGCAAATGCAATATAGGAATAAATGACTATTTGTTGCCTAATTCTCTTTTGGCAGTAAGTGATATTAATCATGAATTTTGATATGACTCCTAGAGTAATGCAATGACTCCAGTATATCTTTCCCTCAGAAGTTTTGGTTTTATTTGATGATATTATATTTAGTTTAAATGAAATAAAGTTCACATTTGAAAGCATTATCATCTGATTTTTATGCCAATCATAATGGCTGATTTTTAACATTGCAAAAATATTATTTAGGGAATAGCTAATTAGAAATGGTTAATTTAAGTTGGAAACATTATGGCATAGTTAATGGAGAGATGCCTAGAAGTCAAAAAGGCTTTGTTTCCAATATTTCCAATACATATGACTATGATATTCAAGACAACTCACTTAATTTCACAATATTCTACCAAAGTCTCCAAAATTATAAATTTCATAGAAAGTGACAAACTGCCTGTATTAGTAGAACAATTTTCCTGCCAAGATTTCCATGTACAATCCCATATCCATGTAACTTAAGATTAGATAAAATATTTATTATTATTATTGTTAATTTTAGTATTAATAGTAGTGCCATTAATATAACACTTTAAAATTTAGAAATGCATTTTACAAACAGTACCTCATTGTATTATCCAAGAAGTAGCTAATAGTATAATCTCAGTTTTTCAGATAAGAATACTGAAACAGAAAGAAGATATAAGTGACTTGCAAATTCCTCAGTTAGTACATGTCTGAAGCAAGATTGAATTCAGGTCTTTCCAGATTCCAATTCTTGTGTTATAATTTGTAGATAATAATATTTGCGCTATTTATCCTATGTTCATGAATGAGTGATAGAAAACATATGGGAGCTTTTCTATATGTATCTTCAAATGGTATTATGCTTCTACTAAAAACACTTAAATGTTTAATCATGGATATTGTATATTCTTATTTAATGCATGTTTTCATAGTAATTATATATTCATTGTATACTCATATACATATGCACATATATGTACACACATATGAACACACCACACATACACACCTCTCTCTCTCTCTCTCCTACACACACACACACACACACACACACACACACACACACACACAGAAAGAGGAAGATTTTGGAAAGCAGAAGAGAACAGTTTTAGCTCAAGTCCATTTGAGACTATTTGAGTAGAAGAAAACAGGCTTAAAGTTGCTTCCAGGATTTGATCCAATTGGAGGAAATCTTGGCTGTTCAAGAGAGCAAATTGGAGGAAAAAACAATCCTCTGATTTATGAAGAGAAAGTGTTAACTGTATCTTATCTCAATTCTTTGAAACTTGTTCACAAGTAGATATATGTGGTAACTCTCTAAAACTAGAATATTTTAATAACCAAAAAAACTTGCTTCTAGCTCTCTTGTATCATGAAAATGTGTCACTGAAATTATAATGAATTAGTACTATAGAGATAGAATAACATATAATACTTGTGATTTTATGTGCTAGATTAAATAGATAGACTATTATTAAAAAATAAATCTCCAATTCTTTAAATTCTGTATCTAGAAGGACAAAAAAAGAATAAATCACATGGCATTTTTTGGCACTCTTTAAATGCTGTTATTTTCTAAAAAAATTCTAAAAATTGCATTAAATCACAATTTATGTGTTTTGATTACTCATAATCAATGAGAATAGTGGTATATCACCCACGATTTGCTCAGTTACACAGGTACTATAACAATTTTCCCTGGCATTATATGCAACTCACAATGGATTGATCTTTTTTTTTTCTTTTCTTATTACTTTTTCTCCTTTTTATATAAAATATGATTCCTTTCAACTCCACTGATGGACTTTTTGGTAAAAAAACAAAACAAAACAAAACAAAACAAAAAACCAACAAACAAAAACATAATTCTGACTTTTCAAACTATCAGATTTTGATCTTCTTTAATTCTTTTTTTCTTTCTTTCTTTCTTTTTCCTTATTTCTCTTCTTACCCAAGAAAGTGTGTGTAAAGGAAATGACTCCTACTGAATGATTGATAAAGCAATACATTTAATTTTCATCCTGCTTCTGTATTCTCCCATTATTGAAAATTTATCTAAACTAGATACAAGTTCTCAGCTGCATGTTAAAATTAACCCAGCCCACTCTTTGATTTGGCAGGTAGGTTTTCCAAACACCCACAGCTCCCAAAATAATTTACCTATTAAAACAGTCAGGCAATTGAGGATATGGATGTATTTATGACTTTTAATTCTGGCAGTGCACTCACTGCATGCACACAAAATGAGCACTGATAAGGAACCTGACAGATTGTGCATTTCTGTGGATTTATAATCAGACAGAGCTCGGTGGGGGCCAATATAATGCAGTTGGGTTTAAATGTGTGGTACAAAAAAAGAAGCATGTTTTTTTTTTCCATTTAAATCATTCCAAACAAAGTTAGTTCAGGTAAAAAGATTTTAACAAAAAGATTATAAGCTTGTTATTGTCATTTTAGCATGACAAAATAGTGTAATAACTCCATGTTCAAGTTTTCTTTTTATAGGCTTCCCTCAGGGTGTTGAACAGTATATCTAAAATTCATAGCAAGCCTTTCTGACTCAGTCCTCATGAAGACTGATTTTATTTCTCAACAATGAGAGAATCAGAGAAACAGCAAAAAACTTTAAAGGGAATGGTAGTTATAAAACATAGTGCTTCCAATAAGTATAGAAACACTTATTAAAGAACACTATATGAGTTTTCTAAATTGCTCCTTCATGTACCTTCACCTAATTTCATCAGCTCTGCAACTTACAAAGATGTTGGTATCCTGAAATATGAATTGTCATTAGACTCAAAATGAGGAGCAAAAAAGAATAAATTTGCTCTCAGAGATACTTTTTGGTTTTCAGATGACAAAATAGCTCCAAAAGACACTGAGAAACTTTCATGAGTTCTTTATAAATTTTGAGTTGCTTAGAAAGGGAAGAAAGAGATTGCATTACAAATTCAAATTTTTAGAATTCCTCTGAACCCTCTTGGGATATCACCATATTCTACTCAAGGTCTTCCAGACTAAAGACCAGGCTAGGAATAAGATGAACTTGAGTGACTATGAAACTGTGTGCACCAAGCATTCTGTCTGAAGTATATAATTCCATTAATTTATTCACTCTATTCATTTATCTCACATTTATTGAATACCTATTATGTTAAATCAAACTTTTTCAGAAGTAATTCTTGATTGAGGATTGTTCTTTGGGTAGAGTATTACTTAAGAGGTATGGATTGCATATATACACATATCTATGTATGTATATATATATCATATGCATATGTGTGTATACATATGTGTTTTTATGAAATTCACATACACAGAAGTATGTTCTACTTTAAGAAAACCAGATATACAAAAATCTAGATTTAGAAGCTCAGCATGTGCATTTCAAAAGAATTCCTTACTTCTTGAAAGGATTCACCAAAGGGTTTCTTTAAATAATGTACTCTTCTGGTGAATTTAAAATGATTCAGTTTACTTGGGGAAAATAAAATTTACATTCAATGTTTTTGGAGCCCATCTGCTACAAAATAAGATAAATGACTTTAAAGTTCAGACAGCCATTTTGTGACCTTGAACTAGTCACTGAACTTACTGTAGTGCCACAGTTTTAATCATTTATATATTGTAGCTATTATTTTAGATGACCTTAAAATCCAAATCTATAAGGTATCTTTTTTTTTTACCATATGTACCATATTCACAGAAAGTACTGGCAGTCCTTGAACATTCAAAAGGGAATTCATCATTTGAAAGAAGAGAAATCATTTTTCCTTCAAATCTCTTTCATAGGAAGAAGAGCAGGGAGAAAGAAAAGAAAAGCAACTAAAGCCAAGCAACCTGATTGTTCATTGTAAACCAAGATAGAGTAAACTAAAAGAGATGTTACTAGGTAACAATAACATTGAGATTCTTTACATGTGAATTTGCACTCCCCTTTCATGAACTCTATTGCTTCTATAGAGCGAAAAGGAAAGCATTCTGATGACAAATCAGGTCTTTCTAGATCCAAAATTTGATACTACTTCAGTTAATTATTTTGTGTTGCCTTGGGAACTTCAGCTAGGCTATTTATTCTCAGTAGGACTTGATTTAGTCCTTTTCAAAAAAAAAAAGAGAAAAAAAAAACACTACTATATTTACTAAATACAAAATAAATATACCCTTGAAACATAATTGCAAAATTGAATTTTCCATAAGTCAGATAACATTTTCCTATTTATTTCAGTTATCAAATAAGAGATATATCCATTTTGGTATAAAATACCACAAAACTATTATAGTATACATATAGATAGAGAGGTAATAATATCAAAATATCAATCTATATATCTATATAAATATATATATATGAATTTAATATATTTATTTATTTAAAACATATGCAAATAAGAAAAAAGAAAACAGACAAAAAATGTTATGTGCCCAGCAGAACATAGAGAAAATTCAAAATATGTACTAATAAATTTTCCATTTCAAGAAAGCATATAAAATAAGAAAATACATTATATTCATAACTGTTCATCTTTTTCTTTTTGTTTTTTTTACTTTCTCATACGGTTTCTTTTGTTCTCTCCTGTCCACTTTGTACTTTATTCTTCTTGTTACCCTTTTCTTCCCCCACACCTTCCCCAAGCAGGTTATAGTTAAGCATAAATATGCATGCACACATACACAGGGAGACACACATATATGTTTGTGTGTATGTGTATACATATATGTATGTGTATGTATACACACATACATACAAATACATTAGCACACATGTATGCATGTATATAAACATGCATATACATGCATCTAAGATGATATTAATATGGCTGCCAAAATTTATATTTATCTCTTGATTGAATCTTTTTTTTAAGTTTACCTGTGTCTAAAATCAATGATTGCTTTTTTTCTAATAAATTCTACTCCTGATCATTTTTATTATGTTTGTACATATCTCTTATTTCCCATCCTGCAACCTCTTCTACTTTATTTTTCCTTCTTAATTTTGCTTTGCTATTATTTAACTATCTAGCAATCCCCCCCTCCTTCATAATGGGTCACTCCCTTATCTTTTCTCCCCACCCTTTCTCATACTCATCTTATTTCTATTAATTTACATATCTTATCCAACTCCTGTTAATCTAAACACAGTTCTGCACCTCATCTTATATTTTTCCCTCCCTCCTTATTTCTTTATAGATTTTGGTATGCGCTAAATGCTTCTTGGTGGGCACATAGATTAATACCCCTTTAACCCATGTCTGATGGTAGTAGGCTGAATTATCACCTGACCTACCCAATTTACCTCCTTTGTGTTTCCTCTTCTTATTGCAACTCATTCATATTGCATAATTACTATTTTTGCCTTTTACTAGATAGTTTTGTTTTTTAGAATCACAGCACACTGAGCTCTACCCCTATTTTCCTTTTTGACTACCAGTCTCTAATGCCAATTTTAAGCTGATAGTTTATAATTCCAGGCATAAAACATAAACATTTTTCTGTATTGAGCCTCTTTAAATTAATTTTAAATTTTAAATTTTCTAGTGAGTTCAGATTTGTTTAAGGCAAAATCCTGAAAATCTTCACAGGCTTTTCCTTGTACAATTCTAATTTTTCAGTAATTTTTTATTTTACCATTGTAGATATTCTTTTTGAGGTGATTTTTTTATTAAAGCTTTTTATTTGTATAACATATATATGCGTAGTTCCTCAGCATTGATCTTTACAAAGCTTTCCATTACAAATTTTACCCCCAGTTCCCTCCCCTCCCCTAGATGGCAGGAAGTCCACTACATGTTTATAATGTTGAAATACTTGACAAGTTGTGCAAGAAAAATCCTATCTACAAGAAAAAAAAAGAGAAAATCAGACAAAGGAAACACAATGCAAGCAAACATCAATAGAGAGCATGAAAATATTATGTTGTGGTCCATATTTCATATCCCTGTCACTGGTTGTATATGGTTTTCTTCACTGAACAATTGGAACTGGTTTGAGACAATTCTTTGTTGCAGAGAGCCATGTCCATCAGAATTGATCATCATGTAATATTGTTGTTGCTGTGTATAATGATCTCCTGGTTCTGCTCGTTTCACTCAGCATCAGTTCATGCAAATCTCTCCAGGTCTCTCTGAAATTGTCCTGCTGGTCATTTCTTACAGAGCAATAATATTCCATAACATTCATACACCATAATTTATTCAGCCACTCTCCAATTGATGGGCATCCATCCTGTTTTCAGTTTCTAGCCACTGCAAAAAGGGCTGCCACATACATGCTTGCACATGTGGGTCTCTTTCCCTCCTCTAAGATCTCTTTGGGATATAAGAACAACAGAAACACTCCTGGGTAAAAGGATATGCACAGTTTGATAACTTTTTGAGCATAGCTCCAAATTGCTCTCCAGAATGGTTGGATCTGTTCACAGTTCCACCAACAATGTATTAGTGTTCGCGTTTTCCCACATCCCCTCCAACATTCATCGTTATCTTTTCCTGTCATTTTAGCCAATCTGACAGGTGTGTAGTGGTACCTCAGAGTTGTCTTAATTTGCATTTCTCTGATCAATAGTGATTTGGAGCAACTTTTCATATGACTAGAGATGGTTTTAATTTCATTCTCTGAAAATTGTCTGTTCATATCCCTTGACTACTTATCTATTGAAAAGTGGATTGAATGCTTATAAATATGAGACAATTCTCTATATATTTTAGAAATGAGGCCTTTATCAGAATCATTAAATGTAAAGATGATTCCCCAATTTGTTGCTTCCCTCCTAATCTTGTCTGCATTAATTTTATTTGTACAGAAACTTTTTAACTTAATATAATCAAAATTATCTATCTGGTGTTCAATTAGGAGTTCCAGATCTTCTTTCGACATGAATTTATTCCATCTCCACAAGTCTGAGAGGTCAACTATACTACATTCCTCTAATTTGCTTACAATATCACTCTTTATATCTAGATCATGAACGCATTTAGATGTTCTCTTGGTATGTGGTGTTAGTTATGGGTCAAGCCCTAATTTCTTCCGCACTAGATTCCAATTTTCCAAGAAGTTTTTGCCGAATACAAAGTACTTATCCCAAAAGCTGGGGTCTTTAGGTTTTTCAAACACTAAATTGTTAAAGTTATTGCCTAGATTGTCCTGATATCCTATCCTATGCCACTGATTGACTGCTCTATTTCTTAGCCAGTACCAAATGGTTTTGATGACCACTGCTTTGTATTATAGTTTTTGATCTGGTACAGTGAGGCCACCTTCATCTGCCTTCTTTTTCATTAATCCCCTTGAAGTCCTTGACCTTTTGTTCTTCCAAATGAACTTTGCTACTATTTTTTCTAGATCTGTAAAATAATTTCTTGGGAGTTTGATTGGTATGGCACTAAATAAGTAGATTATTTTGGGTAGTATTGTCATTTTTATTATATTCGCTCTGCCTACCCATGAGCACTAAATCTTTTTCCAATTGATTAGGTATCATTTTATTTGTGTGCAAAGTGTTTTGTAGTTTAGTTCGTATAGTTTTTGACTTTTCCTTGGCAGATAGATTCCCAAATATTTTATCTTATCATCTGTTATTTGGAATGGAATTTCTTTTTGTATCTCTTGCTGCTGAACTTTGTTGGTAATATATAAAAATGCTGATGATTTATGTGGATTAATTTTGAATCCTGCCACTTTGCAAAAGTTGTGAATTGTTTCTAGTAGTTTTTTTAGTTGAATCTCTAGGGTTCTTTAAGTATACCATCAAGTCATCTGTAAAGAGTGATAATTTGGTTTCTTCATTACCTACTCTAATTCCTTTTATCTTTTTTTCTTCTCTTATTGCCAAAGCTAACATTTCTAAAACAATATTAAGTAGTAATGGTGAAACTGGGCAGCCTTGTTTCATTCCTGATATGATTGGGAATGGTTTTAGTTTGTCTCCATTACATATGAGGCTTACTGATGGTTTTAAATAGATGCTACTGATCATTTTAAGGAAAAGCCCATTTATTCCTATACTCTCCAGAGTTTTTAATAGGAAAGGGTATTGGATTTTATCAAATGCTTTTTCTGCATCTATTGAGATAATCATATGGTTTTTGTTAGTTTGGTTATTAATATAATTAATTATGCTGATAGTTTTCCTAATATTGAACCAGCCCTGCAACCCTGGTATAAATCCTACTTGGTCATAGTGTACTATCCTGGGGATGATTCTCTGTAATCTCATTGCTAATATCTTATTTGAAATTTTTGCATCAATATTCATTAGGGAAATTAGTCTTTAGTTTTCTTTCTCTGTTTTCACCCTACCTCGTTTAGTTATCAGCACCATATCCGTCTCATAGAAGGAATTTGGTAGTATACCTTCTGTCCCTATTTTCTAAAATAGTTTTTATAGTATTGGAATTAATTGTTCTTTGAATGTTTGGTAGAATTCAAATGTCAATTTATCTGTCCCTGGAGATTTTTTCTTAGGGAGTTGGTTAATAGCTTGTTCTATTTCTTTTTCTAATATGGGGCTATTCAAATAATTTATATCCTCTTCTGTTAACCTGGGCAATCTATATTTTTGTAGATATTCCTCCGTTTCATTTAGATTATCAAACTTACTGGCATAAAGTTGAGCAAAGTAACTCCTAATTATTGCTCTAATTTCCTCTTCATTGGAGGAAAGTTCTCCCTTATCATTCTTGAGACTAACAATTTGATTTTCCTCTTTCCTTTTTCTTATCAAATTAACTAAAGGCTTATCTATTTTGTTGGTTTTTTCATAGAACCAACTCTTAGTTTTATTTATTAATTCAACAGTATTCTTATTTTCAATTTTATTAAATTCTCCTTTTATTTTTAGAATTTCCAATTTGCTTTTTAATACAGGGTTTTTAATTTGTTCTTTTTCCAGTTTTTTTTTAATAATAAGCCCAATTCATTGATCTTTTCTTTCTCTATTTTATGCAAGTAAGCATTTGAGATATAAAATTGCCCCTTATAACCGCTTTGGCCATATCCCACAAATTTTGGTATGTTGTCTCATTATTGTCATTCTCCTGGATGAAATTATTGATTGTGTCTATGATTTGCTCTTTCACCCAATCATTCTTCAGGATTAGATTATTTAATTTCCAATTAATTTTGGTTTATTTTCTCCTGGCCTTATATTGCATGTGATTTTTATTGAATCATGATCTGAAAAAGATGCATTTACTATTTCTGCCTTTCTGCATTTGATTTTCAGGTTTTTATGCCCTAATACACAGTCAATTTTTGTATAAGTTGCATGGACTACTGAGAAAAAAGTAAACTCCCTACTGTCTCCATTCAACTTTCTCCATAGATCTATCATACCTAACTTTTCTAACAATTGGTTTATCTCCCTAGCTTCTTTCTTGTTTATTTTGTGTTTTGATTTATCTAATTCTGAAAGAGCAAGGTTGAGATCCCCCATTAATATAGTTTGGCTGTCTATTTCTTCTTGCATCTCTCTTAATTTATCCTCTAGGGATATGGATGTTATTGCATTTGGTGCATATATATTTAGTATTGATATTGCTACATTATCTATGGTACCCTTTAATAAAATATAGTTTCCTTCTTTATCTCTTTTGATTAGTTCTATCTTGGCTTTTACTTGATCTGAGATAAGGATTGCTACCCCTGGTTTTTTTTTTTTTTTTTTTTTTTTTTT